>JAQZBX010066899.1:0-16018 GCA_029593785.1 Cabassous unicinctus
CTCTGGTCCACACTTGGCAACAATCACACAGAGACAAGGAGTAGCCCCCATCTCTTCATGGATATATTATCTTCAGTTTTCCTAGTTTTAGAGGTAAGTGGGAAACAACTGTATAGTGGTGGGTTAGGGAAGTTAACAGGAAAAGAAATTGGAAAAATAGAAAATTGTTCGATTCCAGTGATTCCTGTTAGTTACACGCACGCAAAATTAGTTTCTTTCTAATACTACCATAAGCTATTCAACAACATTAAGCAGGGAACTCTAATAAATGATGTGCAATTTAAAATTTCCTCGCAACAAAAGCTGAGATAAAACAGTAGTGTGGGGAATTGTGTGAGTTTACTCAAGAGGAAAGACAAATCTGTGCTGCCCAAAGGTGGAATATTTATACAGTGCAGGGAGAGGGATCCCTGCCACTGAGAATTCCCACCCTGGTAAGCAGTTGGGGCTGCTTTTTCCTGGTTTCCAGGTTTCAGGTCTGGTCAGGCCTTTTCTTTTGACCTAACATCTCCCCCTGGCTACAGAATGGACCTGTTAAAACATCTGCCACAATAGAAAAGGAGGCAGGGATAGGCAAGGGCTGGGAGATGGCTGCTGGGTATGTCTAACTTCCCCAGCAGTAAGAAAACAGGGTGGAGTTCTGAATTGTATACGAAGTAAAGGTTAGGTTTTTTCCCATTCAATGTCACAGGGAGGGAAAATAATAAACATTAGGACGAGGCATTGAATTTGGCAATTAGGAAGCCACTAGCTAAAAGTTAGACAGGGATTAAGGGGGGAAAGGGGAAAACCATGATTCAAAGAAGCGACTCAAAATGTTCCTTCAAGACAAATATTGCTCCACCATCTTGCCCAAGGCTCACTGCAGAAATGTTTAGTAAACTGGTTTAATTCAAATTCTTCAATGTTAATACAAGTAAAAGAGGGTAAAGTAAAAGCAAAACAAATAAAGCAAACAAGAAAATCTCAAATGCTTGTTGAAGTTAATTTCTTAACAATAGGATTTGTTTTAGTTGGGGTTTTTGGTTTTTGTTTTTTGTTTTTTCTCTGTTTCCAAATCTGAGTCTTTTGCAGGAAAGCATGTACAGGGTTAGAAGAATTCTCTAAGGGCTATGAATTAGAAATCCTTTTAGGATATTTGTATTTTCCCAAGCACAATGTGCTTTACATCTGAGCCCATTATTTAAAATGTCTGTTGCTCTCCAGGTCACAGAGGAGCAAATCTTTCAAAGTGCCCTCGCTAGCTTAGCCCATGGAGAGAAATGCTGACATGCAAGAATTTTAGTTACTGTGAATTTAAAACAGAATATTGTCCATCTAAAGTCACAGTTATGTCAAGTAGAATATAGCCTACATCTCAAAAATGACTTTTTTATTGTTTTAAATTTACAATAATTGCTATCCTGCTGTTTTCCCAGGAGTTGTCAGTGCTACTAACTGCATTGCATTGCTCTACTCTGCTGTGATCAGAGTAGCCATGGTCACTTCACATGATATTCCTATAAGTAGAGCCAGATCTGCAGAGAAAAATCAATTCTTCATACATCAATTTGAAATAGAGGCTGCTAATAAGGATAGAAAGAAAATAAATGATAGCTCAATTATAGATGATAAGTAGGTGGAGATAGATAGATAGATAGATAGATAGATAGATAGATAGATAGATAGATAGATAGATAGATAGATGGATAATAGACAGGAAGGAAGAAGGGAATTGATGATATGTGAAGCTTTCATAAATGCAGAAACTGTAAGTTTTAAATAAAGTTTGAGACATGTCTCAATAGAGGAGGCAAAATATATCCCTGAGGACAAAAGATTATGCTCCTGTTGGAACTGGAGCACAGATTTCAGTGAATCAATAATGGCATTTCTCTTATTTTGCCTGAAATCATAGCCAAAGGAGGCAACGGATGCATCCATTCAATTGTTAGAAATGGAAAAGGAATCAGTTAACTGCTGGTGAAAACTGCATTGGAAACCAGCAATTCCAGTCATAGGTATTTACCCACATACAAATTTTAAAAATATAACTTACATAATAATGTTTATAGCAACTTATATCAGAATAGCCAAACTGGAAACTGCTCAGGTATCCATGAGTAGTATTCATACAATGGAATACAATGGAGTGAATACAGTGGAATTCATATGAAAGGAATGAACTACTGATGAATGTAGCCATAGTGATAACACTGAAAACATTATACTTAGTAAAAGAAGTCTTACACAAGAGTGAATGTTGTATCATTCCACTTTTATGAAGTTCTAGAATGGGTAAAACTATTCTAGGTTGAGAAAAAAATAAAAGCAGGTTACTTTTAGGTAATGAGGGTAAAAATTGCCTGGGAAGATACATGAAGAAACAGTCTAGGCTGATGGCAATGTTTTATATTTTCATAAGGGTTTGATTTGGAAGGGTGTCTATATTGGAGGAGCTCAGTGAAAGGCACAATAATTATTTGTACATTTCATAGTATATAATTTGTTACCTCAAAAGAATAAAAATAATTTTAATAAATAACACTTGATAATGATACACATGTTGAACTGTTCAGAAGGAAGTGTACTGAATATCTGCAATATATTATTAAATACATTTTTAATGATGAATTGATGGATGGTTAAAAAGGGTGAATAAATGGATAGCTATGTGGTAAAAGGAGAGCAAAATGTTAATTGTAGCATCTAAATGGTGAGAATATTTGTATTCACTTTTTTTTTTTTTTCAAAGTTTCAGGGTGTTTGAATATTTCATGAGAAAATATTGGGAAAAATTGTGGAATTCTGCTTTTGTTTATAAAGGATTAAATGGTGCAGGGCTTACCTCCTACCATAAACAAGAAAACAGAAAAAATATATATTAAATAATTGTTTTCAGATATTGCAAAGAGGCAGTTCAGAACTGTGATCCCTAAGAGTATGTAAATAAAAAAGCAAAAATGAACCCTACGATCACTAAAGCTTTCTGTCTGGAGGCAATTTATGAACAAAAGTATAGGGTTGAGGTAACTAAGCAGAGCCCAGCACTCTTTCTCAGTTGAAGAGACAGATAAATCTCTGGAATGATGAAAAGTTCTGGATTTTCAGAGAAGAGTACACAGGAGAGTGTTTCAGAGGGAAAGTCCCTCTAAAATCCACAGAACTCTCTCTCTGAGTCATTGAGTTAATAAATTGTGCATGAATAGGATGAGGCCAGACCCAAAAACAAACAAACAAACAAAGAAACCGGAAGCTCTAACCATAACAATTAAGAAATCATATAGAAGGTGGGTAAATGTTCATATCACTACCAACCTAAGTACGAAGACCTTGTTGAAAATTTAGGGCATTCAGTAGAGACCACAGGAAGAAAAAAGACTAAATGTGAAGGTTACTGTTAACTGGCCTTACCAAAGCTTAAAAACAAGTTTCACAAAGGTCAGACTGCCCTGTAAGCAACTTAATTGCCTGCTCAAAAAAAAGTCAACATACTATAAAATAAGTAAATAAAACTTAAAGACCCAGCATCATGAAAACCATAATGCCTGGCATTTCATTAAAAAAAATAACTAGCCATGGCAAGACATAGTAAAATGGGCCAAATAACCAAAAGAAAGTAAATTAGCCAATAGAAGCAGACCAATGAATAATAGAAATGGTGACATAATCAAACCAAAAGCATTTAAACATCTATTATAATTATGCTCAAAGATTTAAAGGAAAGCATGAACATGAGAAAAGAAGTGGAAATGAAAAATGTGAAGGGAATTTAAGAAGAAATCACTTAATAGAATTGAGAGTAGATTAGAAGGTACAGAAGAAAACATCAGTGTACTGTAAGATATGCCAATAGAAATATAACATACTAGTAGAAAACAGAAGTTATTGAAAAAAATGGAGGTTCAAGGACCCGTGGGAAAATACAAGTGATCTACAATAAGTGCAATCTGAGTCACAGAAAGAAGAGAAGACAGCATAAGGTGAAAAAATTTATTTGAAGCAATAATAGACATTTTTTCTATATTTGATGAAAATTTTAATTCCAGAGATAAAAGTAGCAAATACATCTCAAACTGAAAAAAGATAAACAAAACTGTATCAAAGTACTGCATAATGAAATTGCTGCAAACAAAAACCAGAACATTTTAAAAGCATCCAGAAAATAAAATCCTATTATATACAGAAGAATAAAGCAAAGAATGACAAAAATCTTCTTTTTAAATACTATACAATAAAACATAACACTAACAACAACTAACATCTTGAAATTCTATATCCATCAAAATATTTTTCACTATGAAGATATGATTGGCTTTTTCAAAGAGAAACTTAAGAGTTTTCATACTCAATAGACCTGCAATACAATATATGGTAAAGAAAATGCTTCAGGCTCAACGAAAATGATAATAGATAGATACGAAGTTCTTTTTTCCTTTTGAAAATATTTTAAAGTTCATTGCTCAAAATAAAAGTGAGAACCCTGCATTTTGGAGTATATAATGTATGTAAATTAAAAGGCATTAAAACATTTAAATGGTACAAAAAAAGGAAAGTGAGAAAATGGAAGCATAGGTTGTAGGGACTTTTCACAATAAATAAATCGATACAGTATTATTTCAAGTTAGATTGTGGTAAGTTAAAGATGCATGTTGTAAACAATAGAACAGCAACTTCCAATAAAACAAAGAGGTATATCTAAAATGCCAATATGGGAGATATATATAAAAAATACTAAAATTGCTCACTTAATCTCAATGATAGTAAGGAAAGAGTAGAGAATAAAACAAAGACTATATGGAAAATTGAAAGCAGTGAGCAAGATGATAGAAGTATATCCACCTTATAGATACTTATTTGAAATATAAATGGTCTCAAGATACCAATTAAAGGACAGAGCTTGTCAGACTTGATAAAAAAGCAAGACACAAATTTGTGCTGTCTGTAAGAAAATCATTTGAAATGCAATGACACAAAAAGGATCTTAGTAAAAGTATAAAAAATAGATATACCAGACATACACTAATCATGAAAACTTGAAATAACTGTATTAATATCAGACAAAGTAGATGTTTGGCAAAGAGTATTTTTAGTGATAAAGAGGAAAATCCCATGATAAAAGGGTCAACTCATCAAGAAGGTAAAACCATTCTAAATATTTATATACTGTACTCAATAACAGAACTTCCAAAAAACTAAAGCAATAACTGGTAGATCTAAAAGGAAATTAAATCTGAAATCAAATCCTCAAATTTTTGCTTAAGTCCAAGAAATGTAGATTCTAAAATTTATTCTCAATTTCTTGTCCCTATTAAGTGAGGGAAGAGGCGTTTCACACTTGTTTGAGTTGGATTGCTTAATCTAGGCCAACAAGTTTCATATTTATCATTGCACTCTGCCTTCATCTTTGAAATTTCAAGAAACAAGCAAATCTCTAGTTCCTAGTACCATTTTCCCAAACAAGTTCATAGTCCTGGGACCTAATCCTTGACATTCCCAAAGATAATAACAGAGTCTCATTGATGTCTATAGAAACAAGAGTAATCATAAAAGAGAAAACCTTGGTTCCATCTTGATAGAATGTCAGTCATTCTATTCTAGTTTTATATAATTATGATGACCATTAACCTTATCTTACAACTTGAGCCACTTTTGAAAAAGACCAAGGACTAGAAGGAACAAAAGTTAAATCAGGCAGACTTTTGGAAAGACAAAGAAACCAGAACTGTCCCAGGAAAGCCAGAATATATATTTAACCTATCTATAGCCTGTGACCTGTGCACATAAACTCAAAAGGGAAAAATCTTAAGAGGTTAATTTATTAACAATATTTTACCATATCTGGGATAGCACAAGAGATTGGGTAGAAATCTCACTATACCGACTCTTCACATTTTCAGACTGTGTCATTGACGATTTTTAACCTCTTGCAGAGTTCATTTATTTATAGTTGTGGCAGCCCAAGTTCCCAAGTCTTATCTGAAAACAATAGTTTTCAAAATCTCATTTCTATTTCCTCTTTGAGGTTTCAGTATTCTTTTGCTCACTTTCCTTTTCTTAGCATATAAGCAAGCATTGTTTGTTAAATTTGAAATCCTTCTTTTCTTTTTTTTCCCTTTACATTTTAACTGAAATATATTCCTACATTTTTATCTTGAGTTACTTACAGCAAAATATCATTTATCTCATATTAAAATTTTCATAGTGACATATGATAAAAACAAAATCTGGTGTGACAAAAATCTCCACTGTTCAGAAAAGCTTGTTTACCTTAATCTCTCTAATATGGATAATTCCATATAGAAGACGTTTTATTATAAAATCATTATCTAACCCAGGTCTGAACTTGGTTAATTATTATCCTGTCTACCTCTCTTTTAATATGCTTCATCTTTGATGTGCCATTTCTTATGTTATTTGTCATACTCCCTTAAGTTTCAGGCAATATTTTTTCTTTTCACCTATTAATATCATATTACCTTGACGTTCACCAAATTGTCCTTTAAGTCTTTCATGTTATTTTCTATACAATTTTTCTCAAAGCTGTCTATTTTCTTTCTATTTGGTTTGTCTATCAAAATCTACAATGAATATCAATTGATTATGCTTATCCTTGATCCTTTCTCTGCCAAATTAAGAGATGTGCCTTAGTATCCTGGATTCCAGCCCCTTCTGGGGCTGGGGAATCAGGATGATCTGTGAGATTCTACTGCCTCTTTTCCACTTTCATTTGTGTTCTGTCCTCTGCCACTGTATAGGTCAAGTCCTCCCTTGGGAATAGATGGCAAACTAGATTTAGGATAACTCAGTAATAATTAACAAAGGGACTATTTACAACTGTTTGGACACAAACTGCACCCCCAAACCCAGAGCAGTACCCCAAGGTTATCTGCACTAGGCTGCTGCACATGCTTAAACTTAAATGGAGGAGAGGAGGGAGTGAAAACCAGAAACTAGAAAGAGAGAGTGGTGCTGTAGGCACTCCAGGCAAATGGGCGAAAGCAGGAACAGTTACCTAAACCCAGCAGAAGCATGTGAAGAAGGCCCATTTCAGCGGAGGGATACAGCCAACCTAAGGAGAACTCCAGGGAAGAAGCCAAGGTATTAAATATGCCAGTTATCACTTAATAATTATTTTCCTTCCCTCTAATATCCTCCACAGCTCCTTGTTGTCTGAGTCCAAATTGAAAGCAGAGGGCATGGGGACCCTTTGATATTGTTCATATAGATCAGTTACCTAGGGCAGAGAGCAGGATGTAGAAGAGTAGAGAGTGGTTCTGGGAGGAAAATGGAAAATATTGCAAGAGTCCATCTCTTTTACTCCCCAGCACCCACTTTATTCTTTGCTTAGTGAAATGTTTGCATCTCCATCACAGCAAACCCATAAATTACTATAAACAGTTGATATATCAGGGTGATAGCAAATATTTCATACTCAAATCTACCTGAAATCTAAAGCATTAGTCACGGCAGGCATCCTCACTTCCTTTTATATAAAGCTTGCCCTTTGGTTGGAAGCAATATTATAAGCAATGCCATGGCCATGTATAAGGACTTCACTAAGTAAAAGAACATAATACTGAAAGAAACACTAAGGAAGAGAAAGGTAAATCCTTCCCTGGAATATATGTCTGTTCTGGTAATGATAAAGTGCTGTCCCTCTATGAAAGGAGGGGTCTAATATAATCAGTCCCCAAGAGCCTGCTAATCTCCCAGAGAATAGTGAGATAAGGGGACTCTATATTAGCTTCTCCTCTTGGCAGGTTGGGTACTTAGTAGGAACAGTTGTCAGATAAGAATTTGTGAAAAGAATTCTACATTGTTTAGTCATGCATAACTCCTTTGCTGCTGCTAGACCATTTTTTATACATACTACTCAGCAAACGCCAGAGGGGCTGAGCAGTCATTTTGTCCAACTGATTACTGAGAGCCTTCTCTAGTATGTATACCTTCTGTGCATGTCTACTTAAGACATGAATATCTTCACACACTATGCTGAGAGACCTACTTCTATAACATTTCATAGATCTCTTTGTCACCAGTTTTCTAATTTTGTCCTTTACAAGTTCCCAACTGGGCAACCAACCATTCAGTCACTATGAATCACTGTAGATATATAACTCAATCAATCTCTTCTTGCACTTTACATGACGAGCCAGGTATACCAGAAAAACTGTGCCAACTGGAAAATTTTCCATCAACGTGTAGGTATAAGCCCATTACTAACTGTGATGCTAGTGCGGCCACCATCCACCTCAGCCTGGGTCAGCATACCATGGAAATTATCTATAAACTGTGCCATTGCTTTTTTATCCTCTGTTAACTGGCCTTGAGGCCAAAGATGTGGTTTGAGATAGAGGCAGTGAAGTAGCAACTCTATGAGTCTGTGTTATTATTCTTCTTTGGGGTTTGCCAGATGTTTACACAGTATATCTCTCTATCATTGGGGCTTCCAATATTTTGGGGTCTGTGGAGTCATATGGTACAAGTGTTAGAGTAGCTTATATTTATAGCCCGAATCGCTACAGAAATTTGTGCTCCAGATTTCACTCACAATTGGTATCCATAGGGGTTATCTAAAAAATGGGCCAGAGCAGAATGATCAAATGTGGATTATGTTGCCTTCAAAATCCAAGAGGTCTCACCAAATACTGTGCCTTCTTTTGGTGGGTGGTATAAAGCAAAGTAGGTTCTCTTATTTTAATAAGGATATCCCTAAATGCTTCATACTGCTGGGTCCCTAGAAAATTCACTGATATGTTAGATCTTAAATATTGCAGGGTTTATTTACCACGCTGCTGCAAACATATGGAACAATAAGGCATTAGGAAGCTTGTTACTTACTGCTCACTGGATCCAACCAGCATAATATCAATGTAATAGATCATCAAGATGCTTTGGGGGATATCAAGATCATCAAAATTCCTCTGGATAATATTATAACAAAAAAAAAAAAAAGAGCAAGGCAATACATATATACTATTTTTCTAACTACATAAATGCAAACTGCTTCTGATTTTCCTTACTTATGGGGATGTTACTGAGAGCATTTGGCAGGCCTGTAGTGGTACACCAGGTGCCAGGGGCTTTGAGAATTTTCTCCATAAGAGATCGCATTCAGTACTGCAGCTGCAATTGGCATTACTACTTCATTAAGTTTATGAAAATCTACTACCAACTTCCTTAGCACCCTGGACTTTTGCACAGGCCAAGTGGGTGATATAAAGGGACCATCATAAAGATCACTACCCCTGCATCATTCAGGTCTATGCTGGTGGCTCTTTACCCTGTATTTGTCTTAGTGATGGAGGATTGTTTTTGATTCACTGTTTTAATGAGTTCAGGGAGTCAGTTTTAGAGCCTTTACCTGCACTTCCTTCCATAATGACTATCAATACACAAATCAGAGAAACAATATGAGAAGTCTATCAGTTTAATATCTGTTCCTTGGGATGGGCATTGTCCATCATCATCTCCTTGATAGTTGTCCTCGGTGAGTCCAACAAACACATAGTTCCCTACATGTTTTTTATTTGCAAATTTTTAAAACCTTTTTATTTTGAAATAAAATCAAATTTGCAGGACAGTTGGAAAAATAATACAAACCCCATACAAAGAACTCCAACATATCCCCAGATACTTTTACAATTTCTTTCTCTCTTTCTTTCTTTCTTTCTTTCTTTCTTTCTTTCTTTCTTTCTTTCTTTCTTTCCTTCCTTCCTTCTTTCTCTCTCTCTCTTTCTTTCTTTCTCTCTCTTTCTTTTCCTCCCTCCCTCCCTCCCTTCCTTCTTTCCTTCCTTCTCCCCTTTCCCTACCTATCTATATCTATCTATCTGTCTATCTATATCTATCATCACCTACATGGCTTCTTAAATGTATGTTCCTAGCTTTTCATTTCTCTTGTTTTCTCCATAAATGTGTTTCAGGGCTCAATGCCAAAGCCACTTCCACAGCCCTGTTCTTCTACTTGTGCTTCATCCCATGCCTCCACCATTGAAATAAGCATAGAAACACTGCATTCTAAGGATTACCTATGTTGTGTCCTTCTGGATATGAGATTATCCCTGTACTTCTTAAATATATGGAAAACATATACATAGAATCCCATATGGAGTGTATATTTCCTTGAAGTCATTCCAGTTGGGTCTCTGGAAGGTAACATGGCACACTGAAATCAGTGTAATTCAATGTGTGTTTTAAAAAAGGAACTATTCATAGAAGTATGGATAGGGTACAGGGAAACACAAGAAAGAGTAGATTCCCAAGACTAATGAAAGTGGAGTTTAAATAACCTCTAGCTCTCAATGGATGAGAGGAGGGAGTGGAAACTAAAAACTGGAAGGACACTGAAGCAAGTTTACTGGCATCTACTGCCTGGACCTGTCAATTTAAAGCTAAAACCTCATACATCAATGCTCTGTGGTAAACACAGAACATACTGCCATTGCATTTAAAGTCCATACTCATCCTTGCTACTACTTAGTGTATAATTAGTGTTTTAAGTTTGGAAGGGCTGCTATGACAAATACCACAAAACTGGTTGGTCTAACCAACAGGAATTTATTGGCTCACAGTTTGGGAGGCTGGAAGACTAAAGTCAAGGTATCAGTAGGACCATGCAATCTCCAAAGTCTGTAGCATTCTGGTGATGACAATCTCCTAGCACATGATAATCTCTCTCCCTCTCCTTCTCTCTCTCTCTCTCTCTCTCTCTCTCTGTGTGTGTGTGTGTGTGTCTCCCCCTCTCTTTGGTTTATCCTTCTTCTGGCTTCTACTTCAGCTTTCCTTTGCTATTAAGGACTTCAGCCAAATTGGATTAAAGCTTGCCTTCATCCAGTTAATTGATTTTAGCATTTATGAATGGGTTCACACTCACAGAATTGGAGGTTAGGACTTGAACATGTCTTTTGTGGGGAACATGATTCAATCTCCAACACTTAGCCTGGGCTGTGTGGTCACTTCCATGAATACAGTGAGATGCCATAAAGAGTGTTGGTAACACAGTGAGATTATCTGAAGTTCAATAGGATACCATTCCAACCTCATCATTGTTAATGATTAGAGATCCAAATTTATCTGCACTGTAAGTATAAAAGAGATAAATGCACCTTTGGTTGAGAATAGTAGAGGACTCACAATATAAAGAATATGCAGAAAAATATTCTTATGTAATTAGAATTGATTTCACTGGCTTCCTCAAGTTGATAGTTATGGATGCAAAATTTTATTATTTTTTTAAAAGTGCTTAAGCATTTCTACCAGTCACTGCAAAGTAGGGAGGAATAATAGAAGAAAGTGTTTAGAGTCATGAAGGCCTAAGTTTAAATCCTGACCTTGATGACAGTTGGGTGATTTTGTGCAAGTGACAGACTCTAACTCAGACTCAGTTTTCTTATCTGAATGATATGATCCTTACAAGGTTCTTGGAAGAATTAAAGATGTTGTATTTAAATTCCCTGCCATATAGTAGATGCTAAACAATAAAGACAATGGTTCTTTTACTCAAAAAGAAAAGTATATTAAGCAACTGAATTAACTAACCAATGACCTCGTTCTAGGGATTTTGTTGTGTTTTGTTTTACTATATTGCTTTTTTAAATTGTCTTTTGTTTTTCATGTGTTTCTCTCTCTCTCTCTCTCTCTCTCTCTCTCTCTCTCTCTCTCTCTCTCTCTCTCTCTCTCTCTCTATCTCATCTGTAGTATCTGTTTACAAATTTATGGTGAGATCCCCACTAGCTAAGTAGCCCTAGAACCTACAGAATCTCTGCGCCTAGTTAAGACTTATTTATTCTGTAGCCTTCCACTAATTCTTACTGATTTACTTCCCAAAGAACAAGGACTTTAAGAAATATGATTATTTGTATTGATATAAACTATCAGAGATGATTACTATATGAATACCAGCAGTTATTACTCAATTAGATTTAAAACTATTTGAAAACCATATTAAGTTTGTTAAATATGAGATCATTGTGTTACTTCTGTTTTGGGGAATAAGATGGGAACCTATAGCTATATTTTTATGCCTTATATAAGTAATATGGGGAAGTAGCTATGAGAAGACCCAAAGGTGTCATAGAGAAGTAGGTGCTAAAGTGAAAAGTAAGTAATGATAGACCACAATAAGGACATGAGAGACACTCTTATTTTAGTTGGTGGAATCTCAGCATATACTGTGTATATTTTGCATAAATGGGCTGAAGTAAGCTGAGAACTAAAGGAAAGAGTAAGGCCCCTGAACAACAAAATATAGAGCTAGCAACTTAAGGGATACACATATAATACCAAAGTCACTAGAGAACTCTACCTTGAACAGTTGCATTTGCTATAGCAACTAAGATTTTCCATATAAAATGGGAATTGCTTTTTTAAAATAAATTATTATCATCACTAACACAATACTGACTAATATATTTATATATATTTACAAAGAAGAATGAGTGTTAACTTAGGGAAAGGTTGCAATATGGGAATTTTTTTCCCTTGAATGGAAACTAACTGTTCTCCAGGGTCACACTCTTGAATTTCAGCCATGAATGTGGTTTCCACTGTTGATGACTCATTACCTCTAGGCCAGATATGAATCCTGATGTCTGTTCTTCTAATATGCAATGCTACTTCCTTTTTCAGGCATTTGTACAATTTGTTCCCTTTGATCAGAACACTCTTCCTTCAACTTGGCTCATGCTCCGTAACTTGCCAATTCCTAGCTTAAATGTTATTTCGTCAGGTAGGCCTTCCTTGGCCTATCAGGCTAAAATAGTTTCTCTTTTTATATGCTCTTGCAGCACTTAGTAATTTATCATAGTTATACAAACATGTTCATTTTCTTTCTTCCTGCTAGACTACACACTCCATGAACCAAAAAATAGATTTCTTTCCTTTCCACAGTATCTAGGCCTGTGTATCTAATTGTCTTTTCATTATCTCTGCTTGGATGTCCAAGGTAACTCACACATAAACTACACCACCACCTCACCCTTCCTCTTTCTCTCCCTCTTCACACTAAATCTGGACCTCGCCTTTGATCCCTTATCTCCATGAACCATATCACAGTCTATTCAGGCTGTGGTGCTCTCCCTGGAGTCTTGGGATTTCTTACCATGATTGAAACATTCCAGGAGAAATAAAAAATTTATGTTATCATATTATCATAAAGTATTTAGATAGCTTGATTATTTGTGATAATTAGTTCTGCATTGGCAAATACAAATTTGCTAAAAAAAATCCTGATTATGGTACTTGATTGCAAATAATGGTGTTTTACATAGAAGTTTTAGTCATTTGAACAATTTTATTAAGTGTTACTAAACTCTTGCTATTCTGAAAAGCTATATTCAGCTTTATTCAAAAGAAAGTGATTTCTTTCAATGTCTTCTTGCAAAATTCTTTATAACACAATACAGCAACCCTACAAAACTAGAATAAAAGTCATTCAAAAGGAATTTGTCTGGGATCATTGAACTCCTGAGAGAATTAGAGTGTCTACTTAGTTCATGTCTATCAAACAATACCCAGATTATTTTCATCTCTTATGAAAAAATTCTCAAATTATATATGAGTAATTTAGCAATAACATTGGGAGAATTAAGAGAGGTTGGGTGGGTGGTCATTTGTCATCTGTCAGCCATTCAGTAATGTGCAGCACACATTGGCACAGTGTTAGATGATTTTGGCTGTAATAAATTAGTATGCATATTTGACAGTGAGACAAAGTAAACAACACTATACATCAGGATATGTGATAAGTTGCAAAGAAAACCCATCTAACCCATCTAAAGTAACAAAGAATAACAAAATTTTACAAGTAGGAAAAAATGACTTCAATGCCAAGGAGAACTCACATGCCATTTAAGAAGTAGATATTTTTAACACATTTGCTTTCATTGCTATGGCTTGAGGATTACAGATGACAATAATAATAATAATTGAAACTAAACTAAATGGTTTGACATATAATTTCCAAAATCAATAATGTAAAAAAGAAAAAAAAATAACTTAGAAGAGACAAGATTTTGCTACGGTAAGGATTTAGAAACATGATTGTTTTCTTTCTGCAGGTACAAGTAAACTTCCTTTAGAAAGGTCTTCTTAGAGTAGTGATTTATCACATTAAGTGTGCTCTTAGAACAGAGTGAATGCTGCTTTACTCTACAGGTCAGTGAACCAAGTAGCCTTTTGGCGTTTTTCTCAGGTTAGGAAAACATGCCAGAGTTTGCTTTGTTTAATTTTTTCTGAACTCTTTTCATGCCATTAATATACATTTTATACTTAACAGAACTTGATTCTCAGCAAATAGATTTTTTCCAAAGATTAAACAAATATAGGTTATTTTATGATCAGAACAACCTGAAAATAGTAAAATGTGGATAAGGGCTATTCTTTCCTACATTAAGTTTAGCCTCCTATACCATTAGAAAAATTGTTAAGTGTCGGTGTGATTCCTCGCTGGCTCCGCTGCCGATCGCCGACTACCGCTGACCACCGCCGCCTGCTGCCACCACCGATCGCCACCCCCGGGGCGGTTCCCTTGGCGATCGGGCGGTCGGGGGATGAAGGGAGGGGGGTTGTGGCCCACCAGGCTCAGGCGTCCCCAAGCACAGCGAGCCAAAGGACGGGGTCTGCGTCTCGAGCCGCAGACGAGAGGGGGGAGACAGACACTTCCCGGTTACCAGCAGACGATGAGTAACGATTATGGAGACTACCACACACTCCGGAGACTAGGCTGGGCTTCCAAGTCCAACTTTATTAGGAGGGATCTGATATTTATAAAGAGCAGGAGGGGTGGGATGAAACGGGGGAAGGGTAAGGCATACTGGGCAGATTCTGATTGGTTGGGATGGGTTTATGTCCATATAAGGTATATGCTAGAAAGGGGATGGTGCCGAGCTGCGGTGGCCATCTTAAAGCACACGGTAAGGAGAGATTGCTACAGATGTCAGCAGCCGATTGGCTGTGGTAGCTGCAAAGGCATCTGCTCCTGATTGGTTGCGGCATTCGGCGCCAAAACGGTGTCCACGCCTCGGTTTTTTTGGGCAGCGTGCTCAGAGCCTCCGTACTGCCCTCGCCCCCTCCAACACCTCCTCCCACATCTCCCCCTTCTTTATTATATAATAAAGGAGGGAAGTGGTAGGTGTAGGGGTTTCCTTGACTGTGCCTGTTTTAGGTTGCCCCCCTCTGGGGGTCTTACCCGTCATTGACTGCCAGCCAGGTTTCTCCGGGGGGTCGCAAAGGCCGCGTCTGTCTTAGGTTGCCCCCTCTTTGGGGGTCTTTCCCGTCATTGACTGCTGGCCAGATCTTTGTGCATGAGGGGGTAATTTTAGCGGAGCTTTCAAGTATAAGGCACACCTGCCCAGAGGCTGCCAGTTGGTTTGCTCCTTTCAGCTCGGTAGAGGGGGATATCAGATGTAACTGAAGGAGGGTAGGGGGCGAATATAAACGAGGGAGAGGGTTGGGGGAAATAATTGGGTGGTGCCTGCTGGAAAAAGGAGGGATAGGAGGGTTCACAGCTCAGTGTTCCCACTCAGCCGTGTCAGTTGCTGGAGCTCTGGGGGCTGCAATGGCAACTGCTGGTACTGTGGAAACTGAAGTTGGCAGTAAGTTAGAAACGATATACTCAGAATTTGTTTTTGGATAAATTTGACAACACAGGGAGCTATGAGAAGGAAAAAAAGTAAGGTTAACAAGGGGGTGATAATGGAAGCTAGCCAAGCCGATAACGGGGAATTGAACCACAAAAAGAGTGATTGTTGTGCCCCATATTTGTTGGCTAGATCATTACGGAGATTGAACAAGGTTTGGACATTTTGCTCTACTACCCCAGACTCATTGATGTAGTAGCAGCATTCTTCCTGTAAGAAAAGACAGGTTCCACCTTTTTCTGCTGTTAGGAGGTCTAGAGCACAGCGGTTTTGGAGAGCTACTTGTGCAATTGATGTAAGTTGCCTTTGGAGAGACTCCAGGGATTGGGCGGTGGACTCAATGGTGACTTGCAATGTGTTACAGAAACCTTCGCCTGTGACTACACTGTGTCCCAGGG
>JAQZBX010066900.1:0-16032 GCA_029593785.1 Cabassous unicinctus
ATTAAACCAGTGTCCCCTGAATAGGACATGGATATGATATCTATTCCTAGATAGATAAGGAAGGAGGAGATAGGATGTTGGTATAGAGGAGGAAAGTTGGGAGAAAAACACCAAAGATTTATTAGGTGCTAGTAATGTTGCACCTCATTTAAGAGTACACCAAGTAGAACAACCAGTTGAATATGATGGATTTAACATATGCATTTACTTTCATTCCCTTCCAAAGCCTATTATTACAATAAAGAATTATATACACACAAGCCCAGCAGTTCACAAATTCACTCATGTTCATAAACTTTTAACAAACCTTTTTTAGTTCAACACTCCTAACTAGGAAAGAAAAAAACCAGGGCCAGAAACTTAAGGAATTTCTTTAACATGAAAGAGAAGGGGGAAACACATTAAAAAATAACAAAAAAGGAAAAATTTAAAAATATTACCAGAATAAACTTCCAAAACTATTATTACAGCATCAGTGATAAAAGAAGACATTGAATCTATGAAAGAACAGAGTACTACATAAAAAGGAAGAACATTTAAAGAAGAAAAGAGCTCTTGGAAATTAAAAACTATGATAGGAGAAATTTTTAAAAATTCAACAGAAAGGTTGGCAGAAAAAGTTGAGGAAATTTCCCAGCAAATAAAAGAAAAAAAAAATGGAAATAGAAGAGAAAGGATCAGAGAATTAGAGGATCAGCCTAAGGTCTCCAGAAAGAAAGAGTGCAGCAAAAAATAGAAGGGAAGAAATTATCAAAGTAGTAATATATGCCAAATTCACAAAACTGAAAGATAAAAGTTTCCAGATTTTAAAAGTTGACCTAGTTACCAATACAATGAAAGAAAAAGACCAATTAAAGGCCTAACATCAGTACCAGCAATAAAAAATGACTGGAATGAAAAATAGTCATATAAAAAGGCCTAAGAAATCAGGTTGGTGTCACCAATACCAGAAGCTAAAACACAAAGAAACAATAACTTCAAAATTCAAGGGGAGGAATGATTTCCAAAATTCTATACCTAGCCAAATTATCAATTAAGCTTGAGGAAAAAGACTTTTTAAGCAAGACTCCAAAAAATTCACCTCGTATATACCCCTACCCTGGAATATACAAAATGAAAAATGTGGTCCACCAAAATCAAGGCATAAACCAAGAAAGAGAAAGACACAGAAACAAGGAAACTCAGGACCCAACATTAAAGCAAGGCAAGGCAATTCCTAGGACAGTAGTGAAGGGAAGTCCCAGAGTGACCACTGTGCCCAGTCCTAGAAAGCACTAATCTCGGCTGAAGCAAGAGCAAAAAGGGTTCCAAAAGTTCCCTCTCCAAGAAAATAAATTAGAACTGATATAGTATCTGATGTGTTTCAATGTAATGATTCATTTATACATGACAGTGCTTGTGAATAACTTTTTCATGCATAATAAAGGAGTGGTCTAGCTGATCTCTAAATCCTTTCTAGATCAAATGACCCATTATCTATAACCTATGACTCCAAATTCTTTAGAGATGAAAATCCGTATTTTAAAATGAGCCAAGGTCAAAGATGTAAGGTTAATGTACTTAGCCATGCAAAGAGCCAAATAATATTTAGAAAAGCATTTTATTTAAATCAGGTTATATCAGGATTTTAAAAATTTCTCCATTTAGCTAAATAATCTATGCTTTCTCTGTTCAAACCACAATCTACTTACCCCCCTATCCCCTCCATGCACACATTTCAGACTTTTTTTTAAGGTCGTTTCATCACCTGTGCCAACCCAGGTTCACAGAGACAGCTGTAAATAGGATAGGAAATGCCCTTGCTAATACGTGCATCTCCCACAGACAGGCCCACTGATCTGCAAACCAAGAGAATTTAAGGATTAATAACCCACTAAAGTATAAGAATCTCATTAGCCAATGTATCCTTGCATTTGCTAATGAACAAAAACAAAACCTTAAATATGTGTGCAGTGTTTTAAGAAATTGGGAATCAAAGTATGCTTCCTGAGAAATCATTCTTTCTCTTCGGCCTCCATAATTATTCCAGGGATCAAGACTGGTCACACATTTCATGTCCAGTAGAAGTGAATGTCCAACTTACACAGTGAATATACAAAGAGCGGACCAAGAAACTCTTCTCTCTTTTCATTTTCTTCTGGTTTCTAACTTTACCTCTACTCTAGTCATTGCCCTCAGTTGTATCTTCTCTGTGGCACCCCTGGCTTGATTCTATTTGCCACACATTCTCCAAGCTCCAAAGCATCCTTGTCTGCCTTTGTTCTCAGACTCTGTCTTCTTTTCAAGCTGATTTCCAACCTTATGGTTCTTTATACCAAATCACTCGGGAAACACCATCAATAGGTTCTATGACACTGAAAAGACCTAATCCTTCTAGATAAATATATCTCTGTACACAAAGCTTGCATCAAAAAATAGTTAAAGACCCTGGAACAGATGTATTTCAGTGGTTGAGTGCCTACTTCCCATGTACAAGGTCGTGGGTTCAATTCCCAGTACTCTTAAAAAAAAAAAAAGTTAAAGTCCATGACAGAGATTGCAAATTCACCTGCCTACATGAGCAAGAAGTAACATAATGAGTGGCCACATTTAAGTGTGGGTGTGAGGAGAACTGTAGGGAACTTGAGTGTACAGGCCCTGTCCAACAGACAGCTGTTGCTCAGCTCCAGCCAATTGCCATCATGCAGTGTATAGGTCTAGTGTCACCCTATGTTCTACTTGTTTTTTTTTTTAAAGAGGTACAAGGGATTGAACCCAGGACCTCATACATGGGAAGCAGGCCCTCCACCACTGAGCTCCACCTGTTTCTCCTGTGTTCTGCTTTTTAACTGTAAAATTTCCCACTTTGTAAAGCACTAGGAAGGGAAAATAAAGTAAACATAAATTACCCTAATCTATCACATTATAGGGAGTTGTCTGACTTTTTATCTTTCCCAGCCAATGGCTCTTCAAAAACGAAGTGGTATCACGGAGGTTTAGATAGCCTTCTTGAAGAGAGTTCCAAATTTCAAGGACTTCAGTCTTGACCTCTGGATTTTTACAGGAACTTTGCTCTCTTCAACATAAGCAGGATCAATTATATCAGATCAATTATATCAAGATTTTCCATTGAAAGTCTTCTTTTTATCTCCCCTATATCAAACACATTTATTTCATAATCCTTTAAAATATGGGATTCTAGACTAAACAAAGAATACTGGATTGTTTCTAGTTAAGAAAATATTTTTACTAGTAGTAAGCCACAAAAGACTTACACGAGAACTGAACAAAAGATCAGTTCTCCATGGGTTGCATTAAAACTTTCAACATCAAATTAGGTAAAAGTGTCAAGAGCTATTCTTAAGCTTGACTGCTTAGGAAGGATTTAGGGATATGAAAACGCAGTGAGCATTAGGACATTATTGGTGTTTTTCCTCAGCAAATGTTTGGCAGAAAGTGTTTCCACAAGATATGATTGTCCAGTCCTTTTTTTATCTCGAATTTTTTTAACTAGTATTTTCATTGGGGTACATAGATTACAGGAGATCATGAAAAGAATACTAGACTAGCAAAAGATAACAAAGTTCAAACACCAAGCAACATCTTAAGTTAAATTGCCTCAAAATAACCTAACAACAAGGTTATAAAAGTTTAAAAACCTTTTAAGGGTCAGAAGTCAGAATCCCACAGCATTTCTAATTAGCAAAATTCAGTTCATAAAAGGGAGCTAAGATCTCAAGATTAAATCCAGCTGAGGCTCTCAATCATTTCCATTTAAACAGTTCAACAGATTGAGCTATGGTCTCCATGTCCTCTGTAAAACGTTTTTGGATACTTATGCCTATAGGTTGTTTTCTAGAATGGCCATACTTAAGTTTCATGCTTACCATGAGTCACTTATATTTTTCTCAAGTCAGTTCATGCCAGTTTACTTGTTATTGAAATTACATAGTTTGATTAAATATTATACAGACCAACAAAATATGAGTGTAGAAGGAGAGTTTGGGTTTCTATGAAAACCTAGTTAAATGCTTTTGAGAGCACTGATAAGGACAAGTCTGGAAAGAATATTATTGAATTAGATGTGGGAAAATATCTATAGAAGAATGGGAAATAGTTATAAATCTCTAGAATGAGTCTAACTTCAGACAACTTCACAACTCTTTTTAACTTCCAGCTCTGCTTTCAATAAGTTGGAACTTGAAGAAATAGTTGACAATACATTGTGGGTATGGTTTATGCAAGAAAGACAACTGAGCACCCCAATGAACACTCTACAAAAAGACCTTGACTTCACATCAAATGACTGACATAACATGAATATCATTTAAATATGATTGTCCCTTTCAGTTTACTAGAATTTACTGGCTATGGTAAATGCATCAGATAATAGGGCTTCTACTATAGTCATTCAAATAAATCTTATACTCAAGATGAACAAGTTAATATTTTCACCAAACTCACTGGTATTTGTAGCCCTTTGGTTCTAAACCCTTGTCAATATAAAAATTATCTCTTCCTAGCCTCAATATCCTATCATGTCAGTCAATTGCAAAGTTTATATATCAATGGACCAAAACTAGGATAATGCTTATGGAAAATTCTCCACTATGAAGTTGGCTTTTTCTCCCTGATCTGATTAAATAGCTTGCATTTGCTTCATAATTCAGAAAATAAAAGGGTCTGATTTAGATATAAATCACTTTATATTATCTAAAATTATGCTATATAAATCTCTGAAATATTCATAATTAGATCAAAATTTCAAGAATTGATAATCATCAGTAATTTTATTTGCTAAGCCCTATCAATGCTTATTTATTTCTCACAATGCTTATTTTAAACATGAGAAAAATTAAGTTGCAGAAATATTAAGTAAGTTGCCCATGGTCACTGTGCTAATGAGGGGCAAAGCCAGCGCTTGGCCTCAGGTGTCTCAAGTTCTGAAGCTGTTGTTCAGCAACACCATGTTATCAGGCCTCATAGAATACATCACTTTAATGCTTCTCAACTAAAGTTCCCAGATTCTTTAGACTATCAAGTTTTGTTTTTTCAATTGTTCCATTAAATTTCTAAAAATCATTGGTAATAATGCAAAATTATATAATTTAAAAATATTATATACTCCACAAAATTTCTTCAGAACAGAAAGTTATATATTTTCGTTATTAATAAAGAAACCTCAAGAAAGTACTTCCAAGGAAGGACACAAAGAGAATAATTCTGGGATTTTTTTAGCTCATTCAAACACCTACTCTGGACCCTTTGCTCAGCACTGAGGATATAAAAGTGTCTAAGACTTTGTCACTGTCCTTACGGAACCCGTGATCTGACCGAGGAAGATATAATCAAGTAGTTGTAACATGATGTGAGAGCAGTTCTAATAGACTTGCTATAAAGAGGAATTAAAGTCAGGCTGGAGTCTTGGGTACCTAGCTCAGGAATCTGGACTTTATCCTATAAGCAATGGGGAAACAGAGTGGTCTGATCTCTAGAATCCTAAATTCAAATCTTGGTCCTGCCATTTTGCTACCATGTAATTGCAACCTATGAACATATTAATACAAGGTAATTACATAATGCCTACTCCATGCAGTTGTTTTATAGATTAAAGGAGATCATGGATGCTAAATGCCCTTTATGGTACCTAGAAATCAGTAGTAATAAAATAGGAGCTCCTCAGAGAAGTTTAAACAAAAGAATGGTGTGATTCAATTTGTGGTTTAAAAAGATTGTCCTGGCCATAATGTGGAGTCAGGTTGATTAATTAGGGAACTTTTGCAATAATATAGGTAAGAGATGGTATGATCTGAACTCCAGGCAGCAGTAGTGGTGTTTGAAACAGGAAACAGGTTCTAGAGGTATTTTGGGAGTAGTAGATTAAATATGGAAGAGGGAGTTAGGATACGCTCGGCATTTTATAGCCAACCAACAATCAAAATTATATAAATATATATATAAATATATGTATGTATATATATATACATACATATAATTTCTTTCACTCTGAATGCTTATTTGTTTTTACCTCTTAACAGAAAATAATGAATTTTAATTAAAAGACCTCAAGGTTGGGAACCAAGTTCAGTTCTGGCTTAGCCCTAGATGGCTTTATGATCTGTGTTTCAATTTCCTCATTTGTAAATATGAAGACAATACTCATTCTACTTACTCACAGGATTTTGAAAAGAATGAAGAATATTACTACCAATAATAGTTCAAGTTTTATAATAGTTATTCAATTAATAAGAATGCAAATTGTCCAAGGTTATACCCAATGTTATTGGCTGGGAAAAGGGTAATGAAAACTCTCTATGCTGTTTCTGCAGTGTTTCTGTGAGTCTGAAATTATTTCAAAATAAAATGTTAAAAATGATTATAAGAATGTGAATGCACCTGAAATCTGTGTGTGAATCTAAATGGCTGTTATCACTGATGCAGTTTGCAGAGAAATTGAACTATTCAATCTAAGTTTAAATAATGCTTTCCCAGTGGATTGAACAACTGCCCAGTGACACACTGACTCTTGGACGCTCCCTTTGAACAGCATTCTGAAATTTTCTCTTGCCAAACATTTCTTTCTTTTCATGTAAGAATGACAGTAAACAGCCAAATCAAACAGGAATTGTTTGGCTTATTTTAAAGAAGTCTTTGAAAAACAGCTTCAAGTTGTCATTTGTCATTGTCACCAAATCCTGGAGCTGTGGAGAGAGAAAACTGCAGTGTCATTCCTCTACCCATTTCAACGCATTTTTCTTATTTCTTCTTTCACATGAGATCAGAAGGCCCATGTGGAATTCTTTTTGGAAACAAAAACTCTAGTACTAGGAAGAGCAGTTAAGCTTTTTTTTTTTTTTTAATTGACACTGTTTAGCAGCTTCCATTTCTCTTTGAACATAAGAGTTTATTTTA
Source organism: Cabassous unicinctus (assembly GCA_029593785.1). Lineage (NCBI taxonomy): Eukaryota > Metazoa > Chordata > Mammalia > Cingulata > Chlamyphoridae > Cabassous > Cabassous unicinctus. The sequence goes on from JAQZBX010066900.1 coordinate 6,892, forward strand.
AAAGGTCTTGATTAGTAGGAGACATTCGTAGGTAAATATGATTTATGTGTGTTCTACATGCTGAGGTTAGAGGTATGAGCACAGGAAAAATAAAATTGGCCACCACTTGCACTTTTATAATGTGGCAGGCACTTTGCTAAAGACTTTACATATATTGCTCCATTTCCTTCTCACACACACACAAAAGCACTTTACCAATGAGGATAACCGAAGTTTAGAAACTTTGCTAAAAGTCTCTCCTCCAACCAGCAGAAGAGTGCCTATTTAACTTCAGAACCCTTATTCCTACCTAACCCAACATATGGCAACTAGTCATGGGTAAATCTGGGTAGAATTTAAGACAAATAAATATGCATGAACAGTCATTATCAAAACAGTCTTTCATTGCTAGGAAACTATGCTGGGAGAAGCCCCACCTAAAATCACCCCTACATCTAACCACAGGAAAAATATTTTAAAGCACCAGCACTGAGGCCGCCTATACGCACACGAACACACACATAATTACTGGATTACAATTCCCCTCACACACATCTACAAAGGAGGGTCCTTCAAATGGAGCAAACTCAATTAAAGGCATTTCCAGAAGATGTAAAAGAATGTGATTTAGGTCACCCACATGATGTCAGAACGACAGGTTGAATCTCATCAATTCAATGAAGCAAAAGAAAATAAAATTGAAACCAGTTGTTTGGCTTCATGTAGCAAAAACAACTGCCTGATTAACTAAATTTTTCTCTTTCTAACTGGTTGTCATGGTATTGTGCAGACAGAATCTTAGACAGAGGCTGCAGACAACAACAAATTTGTGTCATTCGGCCTTGACCCTTATATTGCAATTATATTAGGACTGTCATTCTGGGATGACATCAAATCACAACATAGTCTCTTAAAAATCTCAGAAATTTGGGTAAAAATACCAAGGAGTCAGTGCAAGGCCATATTTTAAATTATTTTAGAAGATGGATTTATTATTTTCAAATATCGTGTACATTCAAAACTCAGATATACATATGAGTATTAAAAATAAATTCAATGAAGAAAATGAAATAATGGCAACAAGCCTCCATGGCATAGTAATTCTGTCAAAACTATGCAGTTATTTTAGTGCATGGACCTCAGTTTCTTTACCCTGGATCAATGAGAATTGCCATAATGATAGTCATTGATGCTACTGAACATCTAAAATATGCCAGAAGTAGTGTGTGTATTTTCTCATTTAACTTCCCTGCAACCTTTGAGATAGGGTCTATGATGATCCCTATTTTCCAGATGAAGAAACTGAGTTCGAAAAGAATAAGTCTGTTGCCCAAGAGCACACAACTAGCAAGGGGTGGGGCCTCTGTTCATTACATTCCATGGTGTAACGGAACACAATCCCTAATATTCATGACTTAACCCAACCTGAAGAGCATGTGGATGAGCACCCCTTAAATTGGTGGATGTTCAAAGCTGATTCTCCTTCAGTTACATTTTCTCAACAATTTCCAACTTGTATTTCCAATCTCACTGAGGACAGAAGACTCCTTACAAATAAAGAATCAATGAATAATGAGCAATTAACAAGTTTAAAATGTAAAAAACTAAGTTTGGAATTTAAAGCAGCTAAGCTGAAATGCCCACTTAAAGACATTTTAGTTCAACAATAACGTCAGGATTTTAATTCACTTCCTCCATTTTTTAAAATATAATTTTTATTGAAGTATATCATTCATACATGAACATGCATAAACAATAAGTGTATAGTAAAGATTGTGAATATACATATGTATATATATGTACACGTATGTATACAAATATACATATGTAATATCATACAGGGGTTTCATATATCACCCCTCCACCAACACTTTGCATTGTTGTGAAACATTTGTTACAAACTATGCAAGAGCATCATCAAAATATTACTACTAACTATAGTCCCTATCTTACATTTGGTGTATTTTTCTCCCAACCCACCCTATTTTTAAAAAATATATTTTTGTTACAAAAGGTTGTGAACTTACAAAACAATCAAGCACATGCATAGAATTCCCATACAACACCCCTTCACCAACACACCACACCGTGGTGAGACATTTGTTACAGGTCTATGAGATAATATCATCAGACTATTGCTACCAACTATGGCCCACAGCGTACATTTGGCAGACTTTTTCCATACACCTCCATTATCAACACAGTATATCTTTGGCATTGATGCAAGAATATTATAGTATTGCTGTTAACCACACAGTCTATAGGTCACACCAATTGTAGTTTTCCCATGTTTCTCCACATTCCCACCACCCTGCAGTAGTGATGTACATCTGCTTTCGCTCAAAGAAGGACAGTCTTGCAATTATACCCTCAACCACAATTCTCATCCACCTCTGGGTTCACTGTGTTATTCAGTCCCTAGCTTATTCTTTAGCTTTCTTTCAATTGACATTTACTTCCTCAGACTGCCCTTTTCAGCCACAACCCCACTTATAAACCAGTTGCTATCACTATAATGTGTTCCCATAACTCTATCCATTTCCACACTTTTACAGTCAAGTTAATTAAAGCTTCTACATACATTAAGCATCAGTAGTTCTTCTCAACCCTCCTCTTATCTCCTAATAACCCATACTCTAGGTTTTAACTCCATGTGTTTATTTTTTGTATTTAGTTCATATTAATGAGACCATGCAATATTTGTCCTTTTGTGTTTGGCTTACTTCGCTTAATATAATGTCTTTAAGATTCATCCATGTTATCACATGTGTCCCAATTTCATTTCTTCTTACTGCAACATAGTATTCCATCATATGTATATACCACATTTTGTTTAACCATTCATTGGTTGATGGACACTTGGGCTGTTTCCATCTTTTGGCAATTGTGAATAACACCGCTATGAACATCAGTGTGCAGATGTCTGTTCGTGTCATAGTTTTTAGTTCTTCTGGATATATTCCTAGCAGAGGAATTGCTGGATCATTTGGCAGTTCAATATTTAGCTTCCTGAGGAACCGCCAAACTGTCTTCCACAGAGGCTGCGCCGTTTTTAAACTCCCACCAACATTGAAGCAGTGTTCCTATTTCTCCACATCCTCTCCAGCACTTGTTGTTGTCTGTTTTTTTTAACAATGGCCATTCTATGCGGTGTTAGATGATATCCCATTGTTGTTTTAATTTGCATTTCCCTAATAGCTAGTGATGCAGAACATTTTTTCATGTGCTTTTTGGCCATTTGTATTTCCTCTTTGGAGAAATGTCTATTTAAATCTTTTGCCCATTTTTTAATTGGATTGCTTGCTCTTTTATTGTTGAGTTGTATGATCTCTTTATATAGAATGGAAATCAAACCCTTATCAGATATGTGGTTTCCAAATATTTTCTCCCATTGAGTGGGCTGCCTTTTCACCTTCTTGATGAAGTCCTTTGAATCACAGAAGTGTTTAAGTTTGAGGAGGTCCCATTTATCCATATTTTCTTTTGTTGCTTGTGCTTTCAGTGTAAGGTTTAAGAATCCACCACCTACCACCAGGTCTTGAAGATGTTTTCCTATATTTTATTCTAGGAAACTTATTGTACTTGCTTTTATATTTAGGTCTTTGATCCATTTTGAGTTAATTTTTGTATAATGTGTCAGATAGGGGTCTTCTTTCTTTCTTTTGGCTATGGATATCCAGTTCTCCCAGCAACATTTGTTGAATAGACTGTACTGTCCCAGCTGGATGGGTTTGACAGGCTTGTCAAGAAACACTTGGCCATAGATGTGAGGGTCTGTTTCTGAACCATCAGTTCGGTTCCTTTGGTCTATGTGTGTATCTTTATGCCAGTACCATGCTGTTTTTACCACTGTGGCTAGGTAATATGATTTAAAGTCTGGAAGTGAGAGTCCTCCAACTTCAGTTTTACTTTTTAGATGTTTCTGGCTACTTGGGGCCTCTTACCCTTCCAGATAAATTTGAAAATTGTGTTTTCCATTTGTTAAAAAATGCTGGTGGAATTTTTATCTGGATTGCATTAATCTGTATATCATTTTGGGTAGAATTAACATCTTAATGATATTTAATCTTCCAATCCATGAGCATGGAATGTTCTTCCAATTATTTAGGTCTTTTTTAAATTTCTTTTAGCAATGCATTGTAGTTCTCTGAATACAAGTGCTTTTCATCCTTGGTTAAGTTTATTCCTAAATATTTTATTCTTTTATTTGTATTGTAAATGGAATTTTTTTCATGACTTGCTTCTCAGATTGTGCATTACTAGTGTATAGAAACACCACTGATTTTTGCATATTGCTCTTGTATCCTGACACTCTACGAAATCATTTATTAGCTATAGCAGCTTTGTTGTAGAATTTTTGGGAGCTTCTAGATGTACAATCATATCACCTTTGAATAGTGAAAGTTTTCATTCTCCCTTTCCAATTTGGATGCCTTTTATTTATTTTTCTTGCCTGATTGCTCTAGCTAGAACTTCTAGCAATATATTGAACAACAGTGGTGACAATGGGCATCCTTGTCTTGTGCCTGATCTCAATGGGAAAGCTTTCAGTCTTTCACCATTGAGTACAATATTAGCTGTGGGTTTTTCATATATGGCCTTTATCATGTTGAGAAAGTTTCCTTCAATTCCTATTTTTAGCAGTATTTTAATCAAGAAAGGGTGTTGTATTTTGTCAAATGCCTTTTCTGCATCAATTGATAAGATCATGTGATTTTTCTTCTTTGATTTATTAATGTGGTATATTATGCTGGTTGATTTTCTTTTGTTGAACCAGCCTTGCATGCCTGGTATAAAACCCACTTGATCATGATGAATAATTCTTTTAATATGTTGTTGGATTCGATTAGCAAGTATTTTATTGAGGATTTTTTCATCTGTATTCATCAGAGAAATGGGTCTGTAATTTTCTTTTTTTGTAATATCTTTACCTGGCTTTGGTATTAGGGTGATATTGGCTTTGTAGAATGAGTTTGGTAGCATTCTTCTTGTTCAATTTTTTGGAAGAGCTTGAGTACGATTGGCATTAAATCTTCTTTGAATGCTTGGTAGAACTCACCAGTGAAACCTTCTGGTCATGGGTTTTTCATTTTGGGGAGCTATTTCAATCTCTTTACTTGTGTTTGGTTTGTTGAGGTCTTCTATTTCTTCTAGGGTCAGTGTAGGTTGTTTGTATGTTCCTAGGAATTTTTCCATTTCATCTAACATTGTCTAGTTTTTTGGCATAAAGTTGTTCATAGTATCCTCTTATGATCTCTCTTATTTCTGTAGTCATGTAGTGATGTTCCCATTTTCATTTTTTATTTCATTTATTTGCATCTTCTCTCTTTTTTTTTTTTTGTCAGTCTAGCTAAGGGTTTGTCAATTTCATTAATCTTCTCAAATAACCAACTTTTGGTTTTGTTAATTCTCTCTATTGATTTTTTGTTCTCAATCTCATTTATTTCTGCTCTGATCTTTGTTATTTCATTTCTTCTACTTGCTTGGGATTAGTTTGCTGTTCTTTTACTAGTTCCTTCAGCTGTGTAGTTAGATCATTGATTTTAGATCTTTCTTCTTTTTTAATGTAAGCACTGAGAGCTATAAATTTTCCTCTCAACACTGCCTTCACTGAATCCCATAGGTTCTGATATATTGTATTCTCATTGCCATTTGTCTCAAGATATTCATTGATTTCTCTTCATATTTCTTCTTTGACCCACTGATTATTTAAGAGTATGTTGTTTAATCTCCATATATGTGTGAATTTTCCCTTCCTCTGCCGCTTGTTGATTTCCAACTTTATTCCATTATGATCAGAGAAAGTGTTCCATATAATTTTGGTTTTGTTGAATTTATTGAGATCTGCTTTGTGACCTAACGTATGGTCTATCCTGGAGAAAGATCCATGAGCACTTGAAAAGAATGCATATTCTGCTCTTTTGGGGTGCAATGTTCTGTATATGTCTATTAGGTTTAATCCACTTATCATATTATTCAAGGTCTCTGTTTCTTTATTGATCCTCTGCCCAGATGTTCTATCCAAGTATTGAAGTCTCCAACTATTATTGTACAGATGTCTATTTCTCCCTTCAGTTTTCCCAGTGTTTGCCTCATGTATCTTGGGGCATCCTGGTTAGGTGCATATACATTTATGATTGATATTTCTTCCTGGTGAATCATCTCTTTTATTAATATATGATGTCCTTCCTTGTGTCTAATAACAGTTTTGCTTTTAAAGTCTATATCATAAGCATATGGATGATTTATGTTTTCTTATCCATTCCACCAGTCTGTGTGTTTTGATTATGGAGTTTAATCCATTAACATTCAATGTTATTACTGTAAAGGCAGTTCTTATTCCATCCATTTTGATCTTTGCATTTTATCCGTCATTTTATTTTTGACACTTTTAGTTACTGTTACTGATACAGTCATCATTTCTAGACTCTTTTCCAGGCCTCTCTCTCCTGTCTTTTCTTTTCAAGCTGTAACACTCCGTTTAGTATTTCCTGCAAAGCTGGTCTTTTTGCTATAAACTCTTGCAGTTTCTGTTTACTTGTGAATATTCTAATCTCATCCTCATTTTTGAAAGATAATCTTGCCAGATATAAAATTCTTGGCTGGCAGTTTTTCTCATGCAGTATCTTAAATATATCATACCACTGCCTTCTTGCCTCCATGGTTTCTGATGAGAAATTGGCACTTGATCTTATTGGGTATCCCTTATATATTATGCATTGCTTTTCCCTTGCTGCTCTCAGAATTCTCTCTTTGTCTTTAGCGTTTGACATTCTGATTAGTATGTGTCTCGGATTTGGTCTATTTGGATTTATTTGGGAGGGAGTACATTGTGCTTCTTGGATACAGATATCTATGTCCTTCAATAGGGTAGGGAAATTTTCCACCATTATTTCTTCAAATATTCCTTCCGCCCCTTTTCCCTTCTTTTCTCCTTCTGGAACACCCATGACACATATGTTTGCACATCTCTTGCTGTCATTTAGTTCCCTGAGACCTTGTTCAATTTTTTCCATTCTTTTCTTCAACTGTTCTTTTGTATGTTCGCTTTCCATGGCCATGTCTTTGAGCTCACCAATCCTTTCTTCTGCATCCTCAAATCTGTTGTTATATGCCTCCAGTGTATTTTTTTAATTTCATTTATTGCACCTTTTCACCCCATAAGGTATGCTATTTTCTACGTATCCTTTCAAATTCTTCTTTGTGCTCTTCCAATGTCTTCTTAATATCCTTAATCTCTTTAGCCATCTCATTGAATTTATTAACGAGATCTGTGTGAACATCTATGATTAGTTGTCTCAACTCCTTTTATCATCTGGAGGTTAATCTTGTTCCTTTAACTTGGCCATATCTTCCTCTTTCTTGGTATGAATTGTAATTTTTTTGTTAGTGTTTTGCATCTGGCTTGCTAGTCATATTTATTCTGGGTGCAGTTTCTCCCTATAGTTTAGGGCTTTCTTGTCTTTTCTCCCTTGCTGGTTGTGTAGTAGGAGCCAAGGAAGTAGTTGGTGCTATAAGCTATTGAGGCTGAAGCTGCCCACATTGCCCCAGGAATTGATGAAGCTTCTCCCACCTTTCTCCTCTGTCAGGGGTAGGGACAGAGCTGCAGCCATGTATAATAATCCAAGTTGGGCAGGACAAGACTGTAGTTGTCCAAAGACACTGATAAAGCTTCATACCCCTTCCTCCCCTACCTTGGGCAGGTATGGAGCTATAGTTGTGGGCAGCAATCTATGTCGTGTGGGTCCAAAATGACCACAGTTGCTCAGGTAAACTGATGTAGCACCAGACCCCCTCCCTGCTGGGGGTGGGAATGGACTCTCTGGAGTGCCCAACAATCGAATCTGTGTGGGCCGAATACAACTGGAGTTGCCCTGAGAAGCTAAGAGAGTACTGTCCTTCTGCCCTTTGGGGTGGAAACAGAACCACTAACGCCCAACAGTTCAGTCCCTGTAGGCTGAAAGTAGCCACTATTGCCCAGAGTGGCTGAGAAAGCACCAGCCCCTCCTTCCTATTGGGTGGTGGGGGTGGTTCTATGGGTGTCCAACAGTTCAGTCCCTTTAGGCCGAGAATACCTGCTGTTGCCCATTGAGGCTGAGGAAACACCAGCCCCCTCCTGTCCTATTACGGCATGGGGTTGGATCCATAAGCACCCAACAGTTCAGTCACTGTAGGCCAAAAGTATCCGCTGTTGTCTAGAGAGGCAGTTGTGACACCAAACCCTTCCTATCCTATTGGGGGTGGGGGTAGATCCATAGGCAACCAACATTCCAGTCCATGCAGGCAGAAAGTGTCTGTCATTGCCCAGAAAGGCTGTGGAAGCACCAGCCCCACTCCCTTCCTATTGGGGCATAAGGGTGGATCCACAATACCCACCAGTTCAGGCTGTGTGGGCCAAAAGCACCTGCAGTTACCCAGAGAGGCCAGGCAAACACAGTACGTCTCTTGTCCTATCAGGGATGGGGCTGGAGCCACAGGTGCCCAATGGTCGAGTTTGTGCAGGCCAAAAGTGTCTGAGGTTACCCTGAGAGGCTGAGGGAGCACTAGCCCCCTCCTATCCTATGGGGGTCAGAGATGGAGATGGACTCAAAGGCACTCAACAAACCAGTTCACGTGGGCTGAAAACTCCTGCCGTTGCCCGGAGAGGCCGAGGATATACAGCACCTCTCCTATCCTTTCGGGGTGCAGGCATGCAGCCCCAGCTGACCGAATATTCAGTCTGTGCCAGTGGAGCGCACTTGCAGTTACCTGGAGAGCCTGGTACAGGTCCCATCAGCTTCCTCGCTCCTGGAGGTGGGGCTGGAGCCTAGGCTAGGGCTGCAGTCCGATCTTGGTGGAAAGAAGTCAGTCCCCAACTTCACTGGATTTTCAGTCAGCCAGGCTTCCCTTCATGCGGGGGATGGAGTCAAAATGGCGGCTACTAGCCTCCTTCTGACCTGTACATGCTCAAAATTTAGTTGTTCCTAGAATTATACTTTAACCCGCCGAATTTACTAATCAGTAGCTGAAGTCGGTGCCACTGTATCTTTCTACCCCGTTTTTTGGGAAATGGAGCTTCCAACACCAACCACAGAATAGCTCCCGAGGAGGCTGGAGCCACGGGCACCGACCTCCATGGCATGGAGGGCTCTACTCACAAATCCTCTCTGCAGATGGACATTG
>JAQZBX010066901.1:0-16032 GCA_029593785.1 Cabassous unicinctus
CAATCTATACTCAAGTGTTCAGAAAATGGATTAATAAATAGAGAAGATAGATAAAAAGATAAGGGGGGAGGGAAGGAGGGAGAGAGAGAGGAAAAAAGGAAGAAAGGAAGGAAGGGAGGGAGGGAGGGAGGGAGGGAAGGAGGGAGAGAAAGAGGCAAATGTGACAAAATGTTAAAACTGGTGGCTCTAGGTATCTGGGAGGGGGTGGGGTATGTCAGATTCTCTTTTAGAGTTTGTAACTGTCTGGTGAGTTTGAAAGTGTTTCATAATTTAAAAGTAAACAAAACATATAAGGTAGAAAAGTGCCTGTCTTATTTATCTATTAATTCCTCCATCCCGCCCCCACAGTCCCACCCAGAGTCTATCACAGTGCCTGGCATATCCTAGGTGGACATTAGAGATGGAACTACCACAGGCACCACAGAGTGCAAACTTCCATCACACAGAGGATCTGCTCCCGAGTGTCTTCTACAAAATGACGTCCAGGCTCTGCTGAAATCTATTCAGGAATAGTAAGCTTATTGCCACTGTACATTGTTGGACAGATCTCCATGTTAAAAAGACAATTCTTATTTTGAGCCAAATCTGGCTTCTTGTAAATTCCACCCACTAGTCCTAAATCTGCCTCCAAAGCAACATAGTGAAAGTCTATTTTCTCTTTTATGTGATGGCCTTTCCCATGTTTGAAGATAGCTATAATTTCTTCACCATGTGATCTAGTCTCCAATTTAATTGCCTCTTCCCTCACTCCCTCAACTCTTCCTCCTAAGACCTGTTTTCAAAACCATACTTCAGAATCCTTACCCTCACTTCAATGCCCACCAGGTACCCACTGATCCTCTAAAATGCCCATCCTAGACCTGGGTGAAAATACCTTAGATATTCCCTTTTCAGAAGTCACCTTCTACAATCTGAGCCCCATTCCCCTCTGAAGGCCTAAGAGTACATCAAATTTTATAGAAGCTTTATTATTGTTTGCTCATGCTAGGTATGTGATTATTTTAAGTCTCATGCCCACTTTAGGTAAATTCTACATATCAAGTCTCCCATCCTCTAATTTTTAAGTTATTACGGGACTTGACTCTAGTCAAAAAGAATGTCAGCATATATTTCATTTCATGCATGCATCTATGTGAGAAGTACTGAAGATTAGGAAAGGGGCTCTTTACTAACTAGCTAAGGGACCATACGTGCATGACTTTCCATTTCACCTGCCAAGTGGCACAGGAATGCCCACCCCACCTTGCTCCCTGGAATAATATAAGGCTCAGATGATATCATTAGATTGGAAAGGGATTTGGAAACTTGAAATTGAGATTTGAATAGAAATTAAGATGATTCATTCTCCTTAAACCCCAGTGCCCTGAAAATATCTGGTGGCTGTCTCTGTCATCTCTGGGCCTCTCTCCTGTGGTGGTGGGAGTGGAGGTGGGAGGTTACCCTTTGTTTCCTTCAGTAGTGTGGTCCCTTGGAAAGAACAAGGAGTTGGATATCATAAAATAAACCTTTACTAACTGCTTGACCATAGCAATCTATTTAACCCTATGAAACCTCTCAATTCCCTCCAGCCAAAGACCACAGGAACACACCTACAGTTGAACCAGTTGGGCTTATTAATCTTGCAGCAAGGGAAAACATACACCATGGGAAACAACGGGGCATCTCAGTAAGAGAGGTAGAAAGACCCTATTATAGATTTGGAGGTTTGGTTGGGTATAAGGGTATACGGAAGGAAGAGTTTGCTCTAGATTGGATACTATCAAGAAACGGGCAATTCTATGATTGGGCATCTCAATAAATCTTATCTATAATGAGAACAAGGATAAATCCATAGCTGGTAAAGAAGTAAAAGTCACTCATTTTAGTCAAGATAGGGGAATGTTTGGTATTTTGTGGTGGCACAGTGACCTTCTTTTTTGGTCTCTGTTTGGACAAAGTTATGAAGTAGACTTACTTTGTCTCATTTTATCACAGTCCCAGAGTAACCTTGTCATAGGGTGGGGTGGTATGCTCTGATATCGTTTAGATCCAATAGGAGAATAATATGGTCTAGCTCTGAGTGCCAGGCCAGCTTCTGTATGTCAAGGACTGCCCTTCTTCTCAAAATCATTTTAACCATTTGTTAACCTCCGTGAACCTTAGTTACCTCACCTAGGAAATAGAAATAAAAATACTTAGCATTGTTATCGGTGATCAGAAATGATAATACTTATGAAAATGCTTTGTCAAGTCAAAAGTGTTTAATAAACATGGAGCTGCCTTGTCTGTCTCTGGTCTCCAGGATCTATGATCTGTAGATTTTCTTGAGTTTTCCTGGGCTCTATTAGGCTGTCACCCCTCAGAAGAAAACTCTGTCCTGTTGCCTGAGTCATATAAGAAGGCTCAAACCCTCCTGATAAAGTTCTCTCACAGATGAAGCCAACCGATCCTCCGCACTTGTTGGACAATGAATTCCCTCCTCCAAGGCTAGAGCCGAGCTCCCTGTTAGGATCTGGCAGGCCTGAATCCATCTTCCACTCAGGACATTTGCCTTTGTGGGGTGAGGCATATATTTCGTTAATAAAGAGTTACGGACTTTGAATTACAACATCATTGGATGTTAGATTTGGAAGCTATTATACATATTCTTATGCAGGACTCTTATTTTATGGTTGAGGAAATTGAAGCTCAGAGAGCGGAAGACCTCCTGAACTCAGTTTTCTGTGATCTCTTGACCACAATCACCCCAAACTGCATGAACCACAAAGATACAGACCTGGGACTGATAGTGTCCCTTTGCTTTTAGATTCTGACCTGAGCCAATAGAGGGGGCCAGCATTTGAATTAATTCTTCTTCTCTAGGGTGTCTCAGGCATAGCTCTTGGGGATCTAATAATATAGACTATAAGCTCCTCAAGGGATATAATGGCTGGAGATGAAATTGTGAGTTCAACTTAATTCAAATAAGATTTGTGCCAGATCCTGGGGATATAGAGAAGAATTAAACACTAGCTATACCTTCAGGGAGGTTGTACTTTTACAGGAAAGATTGTATATGGCAGAATGTATTGAGTGCTATAGTGGGAGTCAAGGACAACAGGATTTCATTCTACCTAAATGTGTAGAGGAAGGCTTCCTACAAAATAGGCATCTGTACTGATATTGTTTTGCATAACTTGGGCTGAATTCACCCAGCAACCATGTATGCTCCCATCTGTAACCAATTCCCCACAGTATCTAACTCTCTCCACCCCACTTTTGGTGCCTGGAGATTAAATAATTTTCTACCCTGTACTTTAAGAGAGAATCATATGCCTTTATGGATTAGAGTGAGATTAAGTCAAGTGTTATTTGTCTCTGAAATATTTATATTTTAAGCTTTATCTCTCTATAAGGAACTTATAAAAGTCCTAGGCATTTGGCAGGCACTTCTTAAATACTTCAAATTGATTAATTGACACCAATATTTTCCTATGTCTTTATATTTTTCATGTGACTCTTTAAAAAAGGGCTATAGATATCCATTTGTGCTAGTGCCAAGGCAATTGTGGGTAATTTAATAAGATAAGAATATATTTTAGAACTGCAAATAACCTATCTAGTCCAGTGATGGCAAATAGTTTTAATTTTAAGAATAAGCTCTAATTAGTTGATAATGTCTCTTTCCAATGCACTGTTAAGAAGGATTCTGAATCCAGTTGAATAGGAAAGAACACTGTGATCTATTAGCCATGTGTGCTATGGGCACAGATGGCCTGGCTTCATTTGTGCTACATATTTGCCTTCCCTGATGTAGTCTAGCCTCTATCTTTTACACAAAAACAAACTGGAGAAAAAAAAAAAAAAGATAAGAATGTGACTTGTCCAAGCTCACACAATGGGTTAATGAGAGAAATAGGACCAACACCCAGGTCTCCTGATTCCAAGTACAGTGCTTTTCCCACAATCCCATACTATTTCCAGAAGCACCTGGAAGGGTCCAGGCAGCCTCTCTGTGGACACTAGAGGAAACTGGCCCATTGTATACTGAAACAGCTTAGCTACAGGTAGGAAACACAGTTTTTTTGTTTTTTGCTTTTTTTTTTTTTTCAAAATATAAAAGTTAAACTTTAATACTTTTAGATGAAAACACTGGAGAATATATTAATGACCTCAGGATGGAAGCTCCTTCAGCCAAAGTCAATTCAAAACTTTCATCCAAATCATTGAATCCCAGAGGCTGAGTGTTGAAATGGGCTTAGAGGTCATTCTAGTACAACCCCTCATCCAGTGCCGGAGTCTTTTCTACAGCTTCACTGATGGCCCTAAACAAAATTTTGATATAGGCAAGATGTATACATGTCAGACTCCCACACCCCCTTGCCTTCTCTACCTCCCCCCATCTCCTGGGGTACCTTTCACAGGCTTCCAGGCATTCATACCCTTATGAGTCTCTGGATCTAATTTAGACCTTCTACTGAGGTCTAATCTTGCCCCAAGTTGTTTCATGCTTCAAAATGTCTAAACTACCCTCCCAAATGGATGGTATAGGAGAGCAATCTGAAAAATGCCCTTGGGTGTCTTCCCTGGGCTCTGCTTTCCCCAGCTTCCCCACTTCCTCTACTCTGAACCCCTTGATTCCCTCCCCTTTCCTCACAGCAGCCCTCAAGGGGCCTCTGACAGCAAAGTGAGGTGAGAAGGATGAGTGAGGTTAATCAGAGATTCATTTGTGGGATGGATTTTAGGACACTCAATATCAAGGGTAAATCCCCAGAAAATGAACAAGTTTAGAGAGGCAAGGAAAGTCCCTAGGTTAAGTAGAGGAGGAAGAGAATTGCTTTTAGATGCAAGCCTTGCCAGCATAGGTGCGACACAAGGAAACAGAAATTGGACATAAATAGCATTTGTTTGAAAATGAGAGAGCTGAGACTAAAAGTCCTTGTACTTTCTCTTAAACCAATGGCACCTAACCCACTGTACTAGAAGGAGGAGTAAGAACTTGAAGGAGCCACCTAGACCTTTGCTCTGCTGGCTGCTACATGCTGGTCCCATCTCCAGCAGTTGATTTCATCTTCCAAGTGAAGAACATCATGGCATCATGGAAAGCACCTTCCCTGGACCAGCATGGGGATCAAGGAGCACATCCTTCTGCTGTAAAATGAATGATGCACCAGACCTTTGCTCCCTAAAGGGCTTCTTAGCTCTTGAATTTCTATGTCACTCCATTGGAATCAGTTCACTGATCTCACAAGGAAAAAGTTCTCCATTTTCTGGGGGCTGCAGGAGACCCCTCAAAGTCACCCCCAACTTGCCTAGGCCTTTCTCTGAAGAAGAGAAAGGATTTAGGATTGACTGTTAGGCACTGCTGCCCTCTGCTGGATGGTACGTAGCCAAATGCCCCCACCCAGTGCCCCATCATCATCCCCAACCCCAGCTACCCAGTAGCTAGCTGCCTCAGTGTTGCCCCCATGGTGACCTGTCTTGTATCTCATGATGCAAGTAGAAAACCACAAGGAAACCGAGGTCCCAGGAGGAGGTATGCACATGTGAGTGTCAGGGGGAGATGAGCATGTGAATGTAAGCCCAGATGGCTCTTATCCCATGATTAGGTGCAAGCTCCCCTGCAACTTCAGTGAGACCTGAATGGAGTTCTCAGCCTCAAACCACATGCCGGTTACCAGCATACTCACGCCTTCAAGCAAAGATGAACAAAGGCTTTCAAGTTTCTCCTGCCTTTTATTATCGATGAACTAAAGTACCGAAGCAAAATGGGAATAATTGGATAGCAGGGAAACATCAGGATATTTTAATTGTTCTCCTCAGAGATGAAAAGGCAAGCGGAAAAACATCTGCACGCTAAAATCTGCTCCGATGCACTAAGTGGGCCAAGAAAACCTGCAAACCACGAAGTGGGGCTAATTTGCTGCTCTAATCAGCAGCATCCAATCTGAAGCCAGACATTATCTTAAAGTACACACCAGTTCCAGGTGGTGCACAGCAAATGTTTGATTAGCGCTGCAACTTGATAACTCTGTGCAGGAATTATGGGGCTGCACACCTTCAGGCTGGGCTGCTGCTAGCTCCACAGTGAGGTGTGTGCCTTTGGGTAGCAACCTCCCTAAGAAACGCACCCTAGACCCTCTTCTCAGGCGAGAGGCCATAAAGAGCAGCTTGAGAGGCTGGGTTTAAACAGGCAGAGAAAGGGACTCGGCAGGGGAAGGGGAAAGCGGAGGTAGATTTAGTAGATGAGAAAGAACAAGCTGTTTTCATTGAGGTTTGAAGATGGAATAAAAGGAGAGTGGAGGGAAACTCAAGTTTGAGAACCACTGTGAATAATTCCTTTAGAAAAGCTTGGGATCCCAGATGCCTGAGCTAATGCTATAGAGAACCCAAGCAATAAGATCTACTGGCCTCAAAAGTCACTTCCAGATGATGTGAAAACTTAGGCCCAGAGAAGAAAATGGAGTTCTCTGAGGTCCATGGAAGAGATGCATTTAATACTAGGCAACCACTGATCTGCTTCTGTCGCTAGAATGTTTTCCTGGAGGTCCCACTGGGATATGGGCTGCACTGCCTGTCACAACAGACCCTAGCTGTCAATTAGGTGTGATATCCATGGAAACCTCTTGTGCCTTGCTGCTTATGGCTTGTTGAGTCCAGGATAACATGCTTCCCTCTCATGAGATGATCAGAGGATGATATACCAACTAAAACGTCAAGAAGATCTTGTAATTCAGTTGACTATGGATATGACTGAACAATCTCCAAGTAGAAAAAAATCTGGTCTCCAACCTTCCCTAAATTGGTCAACCTCTAGCAAGTGAGAGAATGAATATACAAATGGACAATGGCCAGATTGTATATAAAAATGGGAATTTGACCTATGATTTCTGCAGCAACCAGTTCAGGAAGCCAAACCACAACCTCTGTAATAAATTGGCCTAAAACCTTCAAGACTTGGTAAATAATTGCCAGCTTCCGAATATTTGCCCTGGCTTCCAACTTAGGACCAAATGTAGAAAGTCAAATATGCTCATCTAACCAATCACATAGGATGCTCCACTTCTAAGTAGCCCATTTCCAGTTTTCCCATGCCAACCACCTCCAATCAGGACATACCTGACATCTTCCCTTTTTTCTACTATAAAGCTTGCCTATTTCTATATCTACCTTTGAGTCTCTGCAAAAGGGAAATGATGGTGGTTGATTTCCTTGCTATAGCAAACTCTGAACAAATAGCCTTTGCTAGTCCTCATTTGGTTGGTATTGGTTTATTTCCATATGTCTTGAAATCAAATAGTAAGTCCTTCACCTTTGTTCTTCTTATTAAAATTTGCATTAATTATTCTAAAAACAAAAGGAGAGTGGAGAATTAAAATCTGACAGTATCTGATATGTGCCATATGCTGTATATTTTATTTATCATTAGCCCTTATATCAGCATGGTTGCCATCATTTTCCCATTTTGCAGATGAGAGAACTAAGGTGTAGACAGTTGAAGTGACTTCCTAAGATGTTTTATCTAGGAAGTTATGGATCCAAGATTGAAACTCAGGACTGACTTAAAAGTTTTGAAAGTAAATGATTCTGAAGGCATAGGGATTCAAATGAGGTAATGCAGTTGTGAGGTTCCAGGGATTACACAGAAAAGTAAGAGCCTATCGATAGCACATGGAAAAGTAAGTCTATCAATAGCACATGGAAATAAAGTAGGCAGGAGGCAGCAAAAGCCTTCACTGACCTCTGCCATGTCCACAGGACTGTATTAAGTGCTACAAGTGAATAATAAAGGATGCAGAAGGCACAGTGCCTGCCCCCCAGGAGCTTCGAATCTATTTGAAGAAGTAGAGATTGGCCCAGAAATGAGAGGTGCTGTATGGTTCAGAGCTGAGTGCCTTCTTGAGGAGGGGCATTGGTGAATAAGCATGACTTAAATCAGCAGGAAGAAGAGCCTAAGCCAAGTTATGGAGCAGACTGGATGTGGGAGGTATTCTGGGGTAGACAAGGAGGCCCAGATGAGGAGCTACATCTGTCTGTCTGGAGTCCATTCAAAAATTGCAGCTAGAAACTACTCTGGCTGGCTTTTAAAACCCAAACTGCAGGATCAAAGGTCTCACGGAAATTTCCTATCCCAAACCCAAAGATGGGAAGGGAGATAGCATTAAAACATGAGGAAATGACCAGGGCAGAGTGAGGATTAGTGAAAAGGAACCAGTCACTCCAGGTGACTCCTGGGGTTCTGCTCTCTGCAATGCCCTCTAGAATTCAGAGACCACAGAAGGGTCTGGATAAGCCAAGGTCAACTGCTACCCAGTAGTGTAAGGGCACCTGGCACTTCCTACTGGACCCGGGCATTGCCTCTGCACCTGCCTTCTCCCTGTTCTTCTCCTTCATTCATGACTCCCCCTCCAGAGTCCCCTCCTAAAAATACTTGCTGCCTGCTCAGTGGCACTGGACACAGTGGCATTAATAGGATAAAGCGAGTCCTGCTAAAATAGCTCTAGATTCCCCCTCCATTCAACAACTGCTAGGATATCTACTTTTGGAAGCAGAACTATTTTGTGGTTGAGAGCAGAGGCTCTGGGGGTCAGGCTGGGGCTTGAGTCTCTGAAGTGCTACTGACTGGCTTTCGAGTCTTGAGCATGTCACTTAACCTCCCAAATCCTCAGACTCCTCAACAGTAAAATCAGGATGATGATAGTACCTACCTCCCAGGGGTGCTGTGAGGTTAATGCTGATAATGTTTGCGGGTCACTTAGCACAGAGCCAGGCACATGGTGAGAGACAATAAAGAGCAAATTGTTATTAGGAGTATGATTCTGATTCAACCTGAATAAATTCTGCAAACATTCTATGAATGTTAACTCTCTCCCTGCATACCTGGGCTAATAATTCCCTGAATTATTATTTTTCTCCAAACTGGGCCTAACCCAGTTACCTCTTCCATTCAGCCTTCCGTGATATTCCACACACTGAGAAAATCGCTCTCCAAAGGAATTTTGCAATGCTCTTACAGCTTTCTTCCTTAGGTTACAGTCATCTACGGTCATGTTTTATTCCTGGCTGAAAAGCATAGCCTCCTTGTATCAGTCAAAATAGGCTGGTTATGCTGCAGCACTGACCCCCAAACTTCACAGGTTTAGGCCAGTAAAGGATTTTGTTTCACTGATGCTCCTTGTCCATTGGCTGAGGGCTCTGCTCAGGGTGGTCTCTCAGGGGCCAGGCTAAGGGAGAAGCCACCTTCATACACTTTACTGGTCACCAGGCAAAAGGGAAGAGAGTTCTGGAAGGTCTCACACACCAGCTCTTAAATACTCCAGCCTGGAAGTGATACACGGCACTTCTTGCCACAACTCATTGGCCAGAGCTAATCATGTGCCCTTCCCCTATATAAGGAAGCAGCAAATGCAACCCTAAGACCTGCCTCACCTACCCAAGGAGGGGAGAAGCAGATATTGGTGAGAATGACTGATGAGTGCCACACTCCTGGAAAGCAAGGGCAATCTCTAATTCTACCTTGCACCTCCACAGACAGTGTGCCTTAATATATACAAGTCACAGTAGAAATCGTTGCGTGAACAACTGAATGAATATACTAGTTCACAATTTTGTTCTCTTTCCCAGTAAATATTATGCCTTGAAATATACATTTAGATTAAAAAAAAACTCTTAGTGATTCTAGCAGAAATTCCAGGTATGCTCTGGGCAAGTCAGAAGGAATGGTACTTGGACACAGGGCAGGATTTTGTTTGCTTCATATACACACCATGTGTTTTAAAATCTATAATGCTGTGTGAATTATTATGGCAATTCATAAATGAGAATTCTTTGCCCCCAGGAAGCTGATTCATACATGAATTACTGGGAGGACAATCCAAGGCTCCATGTAGAAAAGGAATCAAAGCTGGTACATGCTGTGTCCATAGAAGGGATTGGAAAATAGGGAGAATCTCTTGTGAGGTGAGGTTATGTGGGGAGGAGGTCACTCTTGACCTGCTTTTTAAAGGCAGTGTACATTTGGAAAGGCTCAGGGGAGGAAAAAGTCCGGGGTTTCTAAAGCCCACCCTGCTTATATCTTAAAGAAATCATGGACCCGGAGTGAGACCTTTACCTCACCTGGCTGGAGGACAGTTTCACTCCTGCACTCTTCAACCGCAGGAGCTATTACAATTATTAGAAAGGACAGAGAACATCCCTTGGTGTGAGCTTCAGCCATTGCTTCCTGGCAGCTGGGGCCACTCTGGCCCAGTTCCCTTTAATCCCCAAGGCTGCGAGTACTTGTGATTGAAGATTTTTATATATGGAGATGCAGAATGCCTAAACCTTCATCTCCGTCACCCCCTCCCCCCAAATTCCCAAGAGGACACCAAAGAACAGGAATCCTAGCCCATGTTTCTCAAACCAGATGTCAGAAAAGAATCTTGGCACTTGTGTAGAGAAGAGGTACAAATCACAAACTCCTCCATTATGATCCGTGAGTACAGGGAGGGCGAGAGGGCCACAGGTGCAGACGTTTATGATTTCTCTGCCTTGGGACTGTAAAGCAAAGGATTCTTAAACATCCAAATGGGGGTTGGCTCCTTCAAGAAAAGTATTTCAATGTACAAGAAGCATCTAATGAAAATTAAAAAATAGTGAGTAAATAATTAAGGGAAAACAGGAGTACAATATTCATATGTATAAATATGTGCATTTAAATAGACACGGTAATCTGGCATGGGTGAGAATAAGAGCACTTTGAGGGGCAAAGACTTTTGATTTCAAATCATTCTGATGGCAATCTTTCTAACACATATGACACATGTGAGCCGTGGTATGCAGTGGAAACTGATCATTCTGAACCTATTTGCTGGTGATAGAGATGGTCTTTCTGATCAGTTACTGGGCTGGCTGAGAAGGATGTGGTTTGAGCAGAGGGCCTGAATGTGTGCTGGCTCTGGCAGGCTGAAACTGGCTTTCCTGACTAAATTTCAGTAGTGGTTTGATGTCTTATAGTTTTTCATTCTCATAAATAGGGGCTACAGATTCTGTATACATCATTTCCTGGAACTGTAACTTAGCTTTCTTTCTCTAGAAATAATGCTCAAACCAGTGGCCAAACACGACTTTTCCAAAAGGATTGTACCAGGCGTCATCAAAACATCCTATTCTCATAGTCAAGGCCAGACAGCCTTCACAGTATAAAAACCATTGTTCTTTTAGTTACTCTCAGAATCCCAAATCAATGTCAGGCAGTGTTCTATCTCCCTTGAATTAAGTTAACAGGTAAATATTGTGAACTTAAGCCTTTTTAGGATTTTGCTACAAAAGATGTCTCAAACAGCTGTGCAACTACATAATTAAAAGGTTTATATTTGAGGATATTTGCATACAGGTGCCAGAGAGCAGGACAGACAGACCTTAGGCAAAATAAGAAAATTGGCCAAGGTTTGGCATGCCCTGCTAAGGGTACTCTCCCTCTTTTTCTTCCCTTCCTTTTTCCTGAGCCTAGTACCCAACACTCAGCCCATTCCAAAATATCTATAAACTAGATCCCACACTCACTGTAAGAAGTGAAAACATTGATCCTGGTGAAATATCTTTGCATTTTGACAGATATCCAAACTTTAAGATTAAAAAAAGATGACTGTAGCATGCTAAAGCCCCATAGGTGTTTGGGAGGGATTTTTGAGAGGAGGAAAGGGCCTTGCTGTAGGTCCTGGAACTGCAGAACATAGGTGGTCCCTTATTCTGCCTGCAGACAGGATGACTATCTAGCATGAGTGCAGAAAGAAGACCAAGTTCCAGGGTGGGGGCACTGACAGGCCCAGGGGGTGCCAATAGACCTTGGTTTGTCCTGCTTCCTGTCATTCTGCCCTCCACTCCCACTGGGCTTCAGGAAGCAAACAGTGAACAATCTAAGGCAGTCTCTGATCACTGCCTCGAGGGCTTGTAGGCCCCAAGAATGGGGCAATCAGAGTGAACTAAGTAACCTTCAATAGCTAAGCTTCATAGTCTTGCGCCATATACCCCAGACCATTGTCACTGAATTCACTCATTCATCCTTAAAGAAACGTTCATTGAGCTCTATCAAATGCCAGACAGTGCTCTAGCAATGAAGAGAGAGAGAAATTCCCTAAGTTCATGGAGTTTACATTTTATTATTTGAGACAGATTATTTTAAAAATGCATAAATAAAAGGAGATTTCTGGGCAGATGGAATTGGAGTACGTAGGCAGGGCTTAACTCTCTCACAAAAACAATGGAGGAAGGGCAAAAGGCTGTCCAAGGGAGCTGCTTTGGGGATCTGCAGACGAGAGGAGGGCTGCACATCCTCTAGGAGGGTGTGGGACAGAGAGACGAAGAAGCTGAAACGTAAACCACAAGTTACTAGCCCCCGTGGCTGGGAATGGCACCCATCCCCCACTCTCAAGGCAAACAGCCTGGATAAACCCTGTGGCTCACTGCAACCAACTGAGGGGAAACTACATCTTCCTCCCTGGGAAGAAGGAGGGTATGGTGGAGGGCAGAGAGTGGTTTTTCTTCAGTGAGTTTGGCCAACAGAGCCATCTTTGAATCCTGGCTCGGGCCAGACCAGAATCATGGGCAAGTGGAAGTTGAATAAGACACCTCCATGGTAAGATTCGCCAACGATCGCCATCTGCTGGCTGACCAGGAAACTGCAAGGATTAAAAAGCAATTTTTGGATTCTCTCGCCCCAGACCCCTTGGTTCAGATCTGCACCCCATTTGTGAGTCCCTGGCCCTATTTTGATAACTTAAGCTGGGAAATTTTAAAGGCTTAGAATAAGTTGAACCAAGTATCAAGGAAGAGCTGTGAAACAAAACCACCAGGCATGAGAGAGAAATTGACCATCAGAGTAAATTCACCAACATGTTCAGATGCCTAGACATCAGCAAAATATTGCAAGCCATACTAAAATACAGGAAGAGATGACCCAGCCAAAGGAAAAAACCAAAAATGTTGATGAGACACAGGATTTAAGACAACTAATCAAAAAT
Organism: Cabassous unicinctus; assembly: GCA_029593785.1. NCBI lineage: Eukaryota > Metazoa > Chordata > Mammalia > Cingulata > Chlamyphoridae > Cabassous > Cabassous unicinctus. The sequence goes on from JAQZBX010066901.1 coordinate 12,960, forward strand.
AATAACACAAATCTCCTAAATCAATTCAAAGAGTTGAAGGAAAATATGACTAAAGAGACAGAGGATATTAAGAAGGCACTGGGTAGGCATAAGAAACAATTTGAAAGCCTGCAAAGAAAAGTAACAGAGCTTATGAGAATGAAAAACACAATGGATGATATTAAAAATACATTAGAGATATATAACAGCAAATTTGAAATGGCAGATGAATGAATAAGTAAAATTGAGGACAGAACACCTGAACTTGAAAAGATAGGAGAACAGACAGGAAAAAAAAGAATGGAAAAATATAGAACACAGTCTTAGAGAATTGAATGGAAACCTGAAATGCACAAACATGTGTTATTGGTGTCCCACAAGAACAGAAAAGGGGCAGAAAGAATATTTGAGGAAATGACTGGAAACTTCCTAACCATTATGGAAGGCATAAATATCAAAATCCAAGAAGGAAAATGCACCCCAAACTAAACATGCCCACTCCACTATGCCAACTAATTCCTGAAATTTGTCAGTATTTGATTCATTCCCTGGATTGAAGCCTCGTCCTCTCCAGCACAAACATAAAATGTTGTACTCCTGGAGAGGTCACAACTCAGTTGCCTTTTGGGAAAACATGTGCCCATTCATTTTTCTCCAGAGGAAGTATTGTGACAATAGATCATCCCTGTGCATCGTGGAAACCCAAGGTCTGCCATATGGCAATACTCAATAACTTGTGAAGGATCACTAGCCAGAGAGGGTGGGGCAGAGCTTAAAGCTCTGGAAGCACTTGGAGTGGACCCTGTTCATCTACTCTCACTTGACATTCTCCACGTCACCTGGGGGAGCACCCAACTTACTCCCTTCCCCACCCCTTCTTGAATAGTGCTGGCTGGTTTTGCACACTAGATGCACACTCTCACTGTTTCTTTGCCAGTATATCCTAATCAGAGGAGCAGCCAACACTCACTGAGTTCTCACTACAGGCCACACACTTTCCAAGCTTTATGATCCTATTGAATCCTCCCCAGAGCTCCTGTGGTATTATCAGCCATGTTTTACAGAAGAGGAAGCAGAGTCCCAAGTTCTCTCTGTTCATAAGTTATAGAGGTGGGATCTCCACCCAGGTCCAAATGGCTCTAGACCCTTGGCCCTGAGCCACTCCTCACCCTGTCTCTTCACTGGTCTTCATTCATTCAGGTTTGCCCCCTTAGGGCAACTCAGAATTTTACCATTGGCTTCTTAAAGAAACCAGAAATATTATGCACACTGATACTGTGTTATACTATATGCAATGATGCTTTCATTGGCTCAAGTATTCCATGGGGTCAGGTGACTGCATTCTTTCAATTCTTGTGCCTGCTTTTTTCATTGTTCCATTGCATACCAGGCTGTCAGCAGTCACTTTGCACTGTTACCAGAATCCCTATTCCTTTCTAATTTTTAAAAAAATTTTTATTAGAAAAGTTGTAAGTTTACAGAAAAATCATGCAGAAAATACAGGGTTCCCATATACACCCTCCCCCTGCTCACAGTTGTCCCTATTATTAACACTTTGCATTTGTGTGGTACTTTTCTTACAATCAATGGAATAATATTAATAAAATTATAATGTTAACTATAGTCCATGGTTTACATTAGGGTTCATTGTGTTGTACAGTCCTATGTTACTTATTATTCTAGTAATCTATCTGCAAACTAAAATTTCCCCTTTAACTACACTCAAATAGGTAATTCAGTGGTGTCAATTATATTCACAATGTTATGCTAGCATTACTACAATCCATCACCACTAACAGAAACTCTGAACCAATTAAACATGAACTCCTCATTCCCTACCTCACCCTGGCCCCTGCTAACCAATATTCTAGTTTCTGACTCTAGGAATTTTCTTATTTTAATTATTTCATATCAGTGAGATCATACAGTATTTGTCTGGCTTATTTTACTTAACATGATGTCTTCAAGGGTCATCTGTGTTGTCACATGTATCAAAACGTCATTCTTTTTTACAGCTGAATAATATTCCACTGTATGTATATACCAAATTTTGTTGATCTGTTCATCAGTTGAAGGACACTTGGGTGGATTCCATCTTTTAGCAATTGTGAATAATGCCGCTAGGAACATCTGTGTGCAAATATCTGTTCCAGTCCCTGCTTTCAAGGTTTTGGGGTATATATCTATAAGTGGGATTGCTGGATCATATGTAGTTCTAAATTTAACTTTCTGATGAACTACCAAACTGTTTTCCACAGCAGCTGCACCATTTTACATTCCCACCAAAAATGGAAGAGTTTTCTTATTTCTCCACATCCTCTGCAACGCTTGTTATTTTCCATTTTTAAAATATTAGCCATAATAGTGGGTGTGAAATGGTAAACTCATTGCAGCTTTTTTAAACAAATCACTTTTATTGATACATATTAATAAAGCATAAATCCATCCAAAGTGTACAATCAATGGTATTCGGTATAATCATGTAGTTGTGCATTCATCACTTCAATCACTTTCAGAGAATTTTCATTATTCCAGTAATGATAATTTAAAAAAAAACAAAACCCAACCAACCAAACAAGCAAACAAAACTCATCACCTCTCAATCTTTCTATGCTTCCCCTGCCGTACAAAGCTACTCTTCTGTTTCCTTCTCTCTAGTTTATTTGTATTTAAATTTTTAAAAACTGTCTTATATATGCAATATCATCCATATTCATATTGTACATGAGGATTCACTATGTTATATAGTCCTGTGTTACATTTTTTATCTTTCCTTCTAGTAATATACATGTCCTTAGACTTTCCCTTTCAACCACTATCATAACCTTATAAAAGCTATGCAAGTCACAAATACATGATGTGCTCTCACCATTTTCATTCATTTGCAAAGATTTCCAAACAACCTTTTTACTAATTTTTCACAGATTAACTCTCAGCTTTCCATTCTCTACCCTCATTCTATTTTCTGGCGACCTATATTCTAATTATTAATTCCATGAGTTTACATAATGTATTTAGTTTATAATAGTGCAATCATACAGTAGTTCTTTTGTGTTTGGCTTGCTTCATTCAACATAATGTCCTCAGGTTCATC
>JAQZBX010066902.1:0-16030 GCA_029593785.1 Cabassous unicinctus
AAATCCAAGAATTTTTTTTTTTTAAAACCAAACCAAAGAATGATGACAAGTCAAAGAATAATAACAGTGAGAAAAATCAGTGGGTATGCTAATAATTTTTAAAGGGAGAAGGCATCAAGAGAAACAAATGAAAATAAGGGAAGTGACCTAAGCTATAGAGTAAATAAAGAGAATTACATATTTTTTAAATTGTAAGAAAAAAATCTTTACATATCTGGTTAAAACGAATGGTGTTCTAGTAAAATGTAATATGCAATATTAACATCAAAGGAGGGAGATAAGTTTAACAGACCCGTAACAATGCACGTAATTTAGAAAATTTTACCAAGGATACAAAACTCTCAATGAATTATTAGCCAACAAGATTAGGATTAAATTTAAAGAATGATAATTCTTCATCAAGCAGGTTTTATCTCAGGAATGCAAGACTATTCCAATATAAAAAATTTATTAATACAGTTCATTATAATAATAGGTCAATGGGGAAAATATGATTTATCAGTAATTATAAAAAGCCAATTGACATAACAAAACTGTTATTATAGATTTGTGTGTGTATATAATAAACTACAAATTCAATGCTATTGTAATTAAAATATTACCATTTATATATTTTTTTACCTTGACAAAAGATAGTAAAGATCATATGGAAAATATATGTGTCAGACTATCCCGGAGAGTTCTATAAAATAAGCAACATAAACAGGGATAAATAATAGCCTATGTGATAGCACAACATTATGGAATGGGGATAATTAAAATAGTTGTATGCTGTGGAGGGAACAGGCTGAACAATGAAACTGAGAGTCAAGAAATACACAAACATATCTGAGAATTTAGTATATGATTAATTTCAAATCAAAGAGAAAAGACGGTGTTGTGGTCATTGATTGACCAAGTAGAAAAACAAACGGTGTCCCTCCCTTACTTCAAAATAATTCTAGTTGAATTTCAATGATGTGAACATATAACTATGGAACATAAAATGTATTGGAGAAAAACCCATAAGCCGAATTATAATGACAGTGTGAATTTTGAGGTGACCTTGGGGGAAAATATAAGTGTGACATTTTGAATTTGGTGAATCCCAAAATGAAAAAAGATTATGCTCTTGAACTACTCCATCCCTGCAGGTATGGGGCCCTTTTGATTGGACTATATCAGTGAAGACTGACTCAGGTTGGGTTTCCACCCTCTTACTGAAGCTTTATATAAATGGAGACACAGAGAGAGAGACCCAGAGAAAAAGGAAGCTGCCATGTAAGAGAAAAGAGAAAATTGACGAAATCCAGGTTCACTTACAGCTGAGCTCAAGGATAGAAGCCCTGAGAGGCTGAGAGAGGTCCCGGAGTATGGAATCAGCAGAGGAAATAGGCCTCTGAGGGGCTGGGCTCACGGAGCAGCTCAAGGCTGAGGAGATGAACCCTGCCATATGTCTGATCACCACCTAGCAGGACGTCAGGGTCACCAGTAGCTGAATTTGGTGAGAAAGCATCTCTGATGGTGCCTTGATTTGGACATTTCGTGCCTCGGAACTGTAAGCTCTTACCCCAAATAAAATTCCCGTTATAAAAACCAATCCATTTCTGGTACTTTGCATTGGCAGCCCTGTGGCAAACTAAGACATATGATGTCCAGAATAATTTATTCACAAGATATTTATTTTTAAAATTATATTCAATTTTAGTTAAAAATTAAAAAACCTAGTTCTTCCTGAAGCTTTTAAGTTCAATTTAAAATAATCTAACTAGTCAACATTTAAATAGCGCATTTTAAGAAAACATTTTAAGGACATTTTTGCTTACAAACCTACACTTAACTTTTAAAGCCACATGCATAACTTCAATATATCTCACTTAATTTTTAGAATCTCAAAAGTCTTATTAACATATGACACCTTCATAAGTTCTTAAATGCATTTTGTAAATATAATAAATTGAACCTTTAAATGTGGTAATTCATATGCTATTGTCAATGGTCCAAATGATCTTACCAAATTTCCACTTAAAGTCACAATTCCAGATTAAGGGATGACTTGGCTAAACATTTTGTTGAACCGCAAGGCTAGTTTATGACTCTACTGGGGCATATTCAAGAAAGTGAGTCCTTAAAACAAAAACATTATTATTATAGGTTTTATTTATGTCAACATCTCTGCAGTTAATTTCACATTTCCCCAGAGTTAAAGCATACTTTCCAATGAAGGAAACAATATATCAACCCAAACTCTTGGCTGGCCTAACCAAGAAGATTTGGGGGAAGTCTTTTCAGCTGACTAAGGATGAATATAGACCAGAGATTTGGGAAATTTAGTGATTTAGAGACCCAAATCATTTTTCTTAAGATAATAAAGATGAAACGAAGCCCTATTTGAAAGTCTTCAGGCCAATAGGAAACCCAAGTTTCTTGTCCTACCTGCCAAATGAGCCAGTCTGTAGGCAACATCTCTAAGATTCAAGTCCTCTAAAACTTTGGATGAGTCTGTATTCCTTAAAAAAGCCTGTATCTGACATTCTTCATCTCTTTGATTGGATTTTTATCTTCTTTACCTCTCGTAAGATATTTAAGTGACATCCTATTGGATTCTGCACATCTGCTTAGGTTTTGTTTCAGTTCAGGTAACATGTTTAAGGTTCCTATTCCCTAGTCCATGCACTTTCCCATTCTCCTGGAGCACCATTTTATACCTTCTCTTCTGTCTTTAAGCTCTCAGCACTTGCTCCACCAATGTCACTCAGAACTAAAGACGTTTCTTTGTGTTTCACTGAGAAAAGTAAAGCAAACAGAGCAGAAGTTCCAGATGCCCAATATCACATTACCATCTTTGGGCATCTGCCTCAGATGAACTACCCATGCTCTTATTCAACACCAAACCCTTTCCTCTTGCCTACTCAAGAATATCACTGCCAATTTCCCCTTCTCTCTCTCTCACATCATCATATTCTTTTGGCTCTCTACTAGAGAGTTCCCTTTAACATTTTAAAATGCTGTTATCATTCCTTGTATACTTGTTTATACTTGCTGTTTCCATTTCTTCTCCTCTTATTTTCTCTTAAATCCACTCCAATCAAGCTTTTACTCTTACCATTCCATTTAAACTACTATTTTCAAGGTCACCGGTGACCTTCATGTTGCTAAATCCAATGAGCAATTCTCAGTTCTCATCATACTTGAACTATTAACAGCACCCGAAACAGCTGATCACTCATCTGACACACGTTCCTCACTTGGTTTAAAGGGCACCTCCTGTTCTTGGTTTTCACTCCACTTCATTGGTTGCTTTTTAGTCTCCCTTGCTATTTCCTTAACTTTTCCTCAGCTTCTTAATGTTGGAATACCCAAGGCTCAGTCCTCTATTTCTGTTTATCCACATTCACTTTCTTAGTGATATAATCTAGTATATTGGCTTTAAATGCCATCTATTCCAAAATTTATTTCCCCAGCCCAAATGACTAATCTTTAGACTCATAAATATTTAGATGTGGTATCTCCACTATCCATAAAGTTAATAGATAGCTAAAACTCACCATGTCCAAAACTGAACCTACAGAACTTCGCCCCCAAACCTAGTCCTCCCATATCCATTGCCATCTCAGTTGATTGTAACTCCATTCTGCCAGTTTCTCATGCCCAAAATTATGGAGTCATCCTGGCTTACACCCCACATTTATTTATCAAGAAATCATGTTGGTCAGATTTTGAACATTTCTCTCCACTGCCCTGCTACACCCTGTTCCAAGCCACTGAATGGATGAATGTGACAGCTTCTGACCTTGCTCCCAGCATCTACCTTTGTCCCCCTGCATTTTGTTTCTCTTCTCTTCTATTCCTGATAGCAGCCAGATTGAGCCTTTAAAAACATGTCATATCAATGGGTCTCCATTTCACTCAGAATAAAGTCATTAAACAGATCTACCAGACTCTCTCTGTGATATCTGCCACCGTACATACTTCTAGGACTCCTTTGCCTATTAGTCTTCTCCTTGCTAACTTGGCTCCAGTGACACTGTCTACTTGGTATTTCTGGGACTTGCCATGCAGCCTTGAGTCCTTTGCTCTGGCGTTCCCTCTTAGTAGCCCATGGCTCCCTTAGGTGGCCTCCTGGTAAGCCCCCTCAAATACTTCAGTTCTCTGTTCAAGTCTCAATTTCTCAATAACTATTCTGACCTCTTTATTTAATACTGTGACCTTCCTTTACCATGACCCCCCACTTCACATCTGTAATTCCCCTTACCATGTCCTAGCATTCCCATTTTACATAACACAACTGCATGAAAACAGGGGTATTTTCCCTTTTTGGTCATTGAGGTATCCCAAGCACCTATGACAGTACCTGACACATAGTTGTCACTTAAAAAAACAAAACAAAAACAGAATACTTCATACATTTAACTTCTAAAACGATTTAAGTTTCTTGGGCCAAAATATTAAAAGAAAGTAAAAGAACGTTCACAAATTGGTAGGGCAGATAAAGGATCAATATTCTTTTAATATAAAAAGAGCCCTTATAAATCAGTAAGAAAAAGACAAACAAATCAATGAACAAGTTAGAAAACAACATAATATAGATGTCATAGAAAAAAAAAAATAGAGATGGTCAAGGAATTATAAAAATATGCTCAATCTCACTGTATCAGAGTTCTCCAGAGAAACAGAACTGAGAAAATATGTATATATGTACGTACATATATGTGCATGTATATATATGTGTGTAAATATTAAGAGATTTATTATAGAAATTGGCTCATGTGACCATGGGGATTGGCAAGTCTGAATTCTGGATGGCAGGTCAAATGTTGGGAAGCTGAGGAAGGAGAAGCTGGCTGCCTGGAATAAATGTAGAAATTCTTCTTTCTGACTACTTAAATCTTCAGTTCTCCCTTTAACATCTTCCACTAATCGGATGAGGAGATTTCTCTTATTGCTAATGGCAATCTCCTATGTTGATTGTAGATGTAATCAGCCATAGAAGTAATCAGCTGACTAATGATTTAATTCAATCCACAAAATACTCTGACAATAACAATCAGGCAGTGCTTGCTTGACCAAACAACTGGATACCATAACCTAGTCAAGGAAACACATGAAATTAACCATCACACTCACTTCTAATTAAATAAATGGGAAAAAATCCAAGGAGATATTTGCCGAACCTGAGAAGTAGAGAGCTTAGATTTTGAGTCTTACAGGGCTTTAGGATAGAGTGATAAAAGGGGAAATAAACTCAATGCCCAAAGGGAAATTCGCTTTACTAAAAGTGATATGAAATAAACCTGTCCAACTTCACCCCAATCCCTGGTGACAAAATTGCTGTAACTCTGAGGTTGAGGAAAGGGACAGGGCATGGAAACCATTCCACAAGGAACTCAGGGCTACAGGTAGACTTCAAGCTAAGATGTGTCTAAAATGCATATCACCTTTGTAATCTTCAAATCTCATGCAAAATCTAAGTGACAGTGGTCTCTGGCAGGAAGTGCTCCTGGTATCTGGCAGTAGTGAATACAAAGGCACTTCATTCTAGGCCAAAAGAATAGCCACAAATAATTTTCTATGGACAATGAGCAGTTCAAAGTAAAAAATAAGCCCACAGAGAAACGAGGCACCATGAGAAAAAAACAGTAAAAAATGGGTAAAGATAACCAAGGGAAAAAAACTGAGAAAAACTTCAGAAATTTTTGTGAGATGCTCCTTTTAAATATTAGACTAGCAAAAGTTTAAAACCAAGAGTTGATAAGGCTGATGAGAAATAGGCATCCTCAAACAATGTAAATTGGTTACATGTTTCTAGAGGGTGATTTAACAATATCTAACACAATTTTAAATTGATGTACTTTTGACTAAAAAAATCCACTGCTAGAAATTTTGTTTCCAGTTTTCTGTAAATTAAAAAAAACTAATCAGAAATATTAAATACATGCTGTGCAACTATACAATGTATCCTGTAGCCATTACAAAGGATATGGTAGATCTGTATATAATCTTGAGGAAAGATCTCAGCTAGGAAAACAAAGTACAAATAGGTTAATTCCATTTTTAAAAAGGATATACATAGATGTATTTCAATATATAAGCATATGGAAACATTGAGTGGGCACACATATCTGTGTGTGTGTATGTACCTTATACTGATATCTGTAAACAATTTTTCTAAAAGTTCACATAAAAATGATAAGTCTCATTTTCCATAATGTGGGGATTATGGGGGGGGGGCTGATAACTTTTATTGTTTCCTTTTTACATCTGTATGTAATTTGAGGATTTTTTTTTTGCCATTTCTATTATTATTTTAAAAAGTTAAGAACTGAAATGCTAAAATAAAGAATAAATTCAGAATTAATTCTTCCCAATAGGTATAATACATTTGCTTGTCTCTAGCATTTGCTAGGTGCTGATTGTGCATCAATGAACAAAACAATTATGGTGTCTGGTCCCATTCTAGTTGAACAAATTGAATACAATTATGATTTATCATAATGGCCGACTAAGCAAATAGATTCTTTTACAGTACATGAAAAGATTGTTCCCTTAACATAAATATCCCCTCTTATAAATGCATTTTCTTATACTCTTTTTCATATGGTAGAATTATTTCATTAGAAGTCAAATATCAATCACATCCTATATATCTGTTATCCAAAGTTCTCAACTATGAGAAGCTCTAAATATATATGGTTTTACCATATACATGGATGAGATATATAATTAAAGCAGACCCTACAACAAACTGCTTGCCATATGTCCCTAACCTAATCTTGGCAGAGAGCTTGGCTTTGGTGTCCATCCTAGACTAATCAAGAGATGAATAGAAAATGACTGCCCATTATAATATGTTGTTTAGTCACAACCTTGGGGAGTAATTTTCAGCCGGCCTCAACCTGGATATCTCAATCGGACCAGTTACTTTGCTTTCTATAATTATTTACAAAATGTCATGCAAACTAAACAATTATACATGTGAACATTCTTTTTTTTTTTAAAGGATCAAAATTACAGGCATCTCTAAATAGATCATGTTGTTCAAATTGGTTGTTCTATAATAAAGTCTCCAGGGTGCAGAGAGCTGTCTTGGTTTGTCTAAGGTCACTCAGTTAGATTTAGGTAAAGTCAGGTGTTCTGATTCCCAGTTCAGCGCTCTTTACCCTACCACTGGTCTAAAATCAGGTTGTGTCACCGTTTATCATGGATGCAATTCTAGCTTTTCTACAATCTTCTCAGGGGATATTTCTCACATATCACAACCTTTCTTTGGATGAGGAATACTCTTCTAATTTTTTAATTCGTCTATGCAAAACATAATTATTCTTGCATTTTCTTTTTCTATTTTTATGCAGGATCCAAACAGATTTTTAAAACTGCAGGCCAAAAAGCTCATTTGGGGAGAAGAGCAAATATTTTTTTTCTAAATACCTGTACGTATGTGGGCAGATTTGTGATGTTGCTTGGAGTCCACTAAATAAACTAAGCAGTTCCATGATCAAGAAAATCCTGGACAAATAACTTTATTAATAGGAAAATGTCAACTTATAGAAAGGGCAAAAAAAATTTCCAACATGAAATGCTCCTCTCCTTACTGCTTAATAAATTAATAATGAAATGATCTATTACTTGATTTCAAAGTTTAATATAGGACACTATATAGGACAAAGTTCTATATAGGACACTATTTAAAAATAGTAATAATAAAAATATTTTTCAAAGGAATTCTAAAGTTGGCATTATTGTCCAATCACTGATTCTGATCTTTCATAGATTTGAACATAAACAGAGAGAAGCAGTTTTAACATCATTATTTTACTCACAGAATTTTCAGGGACAATAACATGGATAGTGAAGGGTTATTCCTAGAAATGTGGACTGATTAAACTTTTATCACCACAACAATGTAGACTTCATTTTTTGAGTCCAATTCCATGTCCTTTCTTTCTGTAAGATTCTGACAAACCTAAATAACTAGTTGGGAAAGGTGAGAGGAAAAGGGGAAGAAAAAGAAAAATAAAAGAAAGCAAATGTAACCACACCCGAGCTGTTAAACTAAATGATCAATGCTACTAAAAACAAACAAACAAAAAACTTATTTGCTGAGAACTTAGATACTACATACTCAAGTCTGTAGAGATGGAAAGTTAAATATAGCCAATCACTCCACCATAAGGAAATCATATTGAAAATGGTAGATATTGTTAGCATCCACAATTCCCCATCTTGTTTCCTCTCTTGCCATTCAGGAAAATCAGTACTAGGGGAGAGAATTAAAGGGACTTAAACAAGGAACACTACTTTTGACATTTTTTTCCCCTTAAAGTCAGGAGGGAAGGAGATGAATGAGCCCAGATGTGTAACTTAAATCTCATCGCCACCTGCATTTGGTCTCTCTTTTTATCTAAAATACACCCTCTCTTTCTCCTGTTTCCCTGTGATCTCTTATGACTGACAGAAAGCAAATAAAAGCAATGAGGATTGGGGTTGGAAGGTACCAGGTGTGCTAGTTCGTTAAAAACTACTAATGAACGATTGTAATATACAATGCACGTGATTGTAAATAACCAACATGTGATTATAAAGCATTAAAAATATTGAGGTTTCTGCATGCAAATGCTAATGTAACTCAACTTCTCAAAATGGTAATGTTCATGTATCTGGAAGGCCATTTTAATGCTAAGTCGCTTTCACAAATGACTTTCCCTCAGAGACAGGCGCAGTGGTGCTTTTGGATAATGAATGACTCAAACCTTGTTTTCTGCCCTCTCATTGGCCCAAGGAAGCAGCAGGAGTGAAAAAGGAATGAAGTAAAACTTTTTATGCTATAGATGTTTTGAGATAACAGCAGGGACCCAGTCTGTGTGAGAAAACTCTCTCATTCCAGAATGTTAAATCAAAGATTTAGGCTAAGTCTGGAGTCTCCTTTTCCATTAGTCATAAAATTATTCCTTATCAAGTTATTTTCTGGTTTGTGTTTCACATTCAGAGGCTGAAGTTAGGGTGATTTCTTTGCTCTTTTCCCACCTCTCCTAGGGCTGTGTGGTGGTTAATTTCACGTGTCAACTTGGTTGGGTTATGGTGTCCAGTTGTTTGGTTAAGCAAGCTCTGGCCTCATTATTACTGTGAGGTTATTTTGTAGATGGATTTGCATTTAGTCAGTTGACTGCATCCACCAGTGGTCTCAGAAATAGTCCAAGCTTATGTGGCAGCTAGTTCCCTCCAGTGTGAGGGTCCCAACGGAACCAGGTGGTTCTGTTGGCATGATCTTTTTTGGCCCATCCACAGAGGTCACATGGTCAAAGTAGTCCCAAGCCTTCCCAAACTCAAGGGAAGTGAACACAGGACCTACCACTCAATGGGAGGATTATTTAAAAAATTGTGAGACTTCATTGAAAACAGTCTTCCCTCTGGATACAACTTATTTACATTACTCCCATATGCAAAATATATCCTAAACTCCCAAAGGCTCCTCCTATTATGACATCAACTTGAAGTCCAGGATCTTGTCTTCTAAATCTGGTCCAATGTGGATGAGGGTCCTTAGGTGTGATTCCTTAAGTATAGGTCCTCTTGATCTGAAGATCTATTAACTAAAGAAATCAGTTGTTTGCCTCCACCCCACATCCAACATGCAATTGTGGACAGGCATAAGGTAACCTCAATAGGTACTCCTATTTGAAAAGGAGGGAAACAGGAGGCACAAAGAGGTTCTGATTTAGAGCAATTTTAAAATGCAACCAGGCACCTGTTTCCAGTTCCTTGATTAGGGCCGAGTTATTTCCCAGAGGCCTTGGCTCTCCTCTCTCTTGGTTAACCTTCAGAGCCATCCTTCAGTTTCCATTGAAAATGGCCGGTGCACACAACTGAGTACCATTCTCACCCTACTTTCTGACTATCCCTTTTGTGCTTTCTCTGTCCTTCAGAATTTGACAGAATTTCTTTAAAAATATTGTGGCCTTCCTGTGTATGAATGTATAAACCATTCAATTAAACAGAAGCTCTCCCCACATATCTCTTTGAAATAAGTCTTCCTCTCTGCTTTGGGCACCCTTTGAGACCACCATAGGAAAACACAGTTAGTATTCTTAGGAGCCATATTATTAACAGAAAGGGTCTGTGAGCTTTGTTTTCTACGATTCTTAGGAAGTTATGTTTGAAAGAATCTAGGAGATACCACCTTAAATCTTTGTCTTCTTAATAAATGGTTTTACAATCACTCTTGTCTTCTTTTTTCTGAGACATTTTCCTGACAGTTGCCTGGCTTTGATATTTTCCCTGTGGCCCTTTCTTACTTCCTCTCTGGTAGAATATAATATCATCCAAAACCCCAAATTGCCTTTACCATTTTCATACACAATAGTCAACATTTGTTAAAAATAACGAGGCATGCCAGGGAGAAAAGACCTATTCAAGAACATTAAAAAAAAAAAGGAAAATTTCTGCAAAAAACTGAAAACTGTTCAAAACAATCAAATAAAAATGCTAAAACTGAGAAATATAAAAAATTAAGAACTCAAAATATGGGTTTAAAAGTGGATGAGACACAGCAGAATAGGGGTAGGGAACCAGAAGCTGGGTAGAAGATGCATAGACTGAAGCACAAAGAGAATAAAGGATAGAAAATGCAGAAGATAGACCAGAAGACATATGGGACACAATGAGAAAATCTAACAAATGACTTACCATGCCAGTAGAGGGGAGTAGAAATAATATTTGAAAAGATAATGACTGAAAAGTTTCCCAAACAGACAAAATACATCCAGAAACTCCACAGATTCAACAATTGCTAGGAACCCAAAGCAGGATAATAATTGGGCATATCATAGCAAAACTGCTAAAAAAAAAAAGCCTAAAAGCATAACTTTCAAAGACGTATATACAAATGGTCAATAGGCAAATGAAAAGGTGCTCAATTTCATTAGTCATTGAGAAATGCCAATAAAACCACGTGGGTTATCATTATAACTCCAACAGAATGACTTCAAAAAGCAAAACAAACAACCCAAACCACCACCTGATAATATCATACGTGAGGGAGGACGTAGAGCAATTGTAACTCTCATATATTGTGGGCTGGAGTAAAAACTGGTTACAATCACTTTGGAAAATGGATTGGCAGTATTTCCTAAAGCTGAACATAAGCATAATTATGATCTATGTATTACACTCCAAAGTATATACCCAAATGAAATGTGTACAAATGTGCACCAAAAGACACATATTAGAACATCCTTTGCAGCATTATTTATAATAGACCCAAACGGAACAACACAAATGTTTATCAACAGTAGAATGGATTTTAAAATGTGAGGTAGATTTGTATAGTGGGATTTTAAACAGCAATCAGAATGAATGAACTACCATCAACTGAAACATGGATGACTCTCACAAATGCAATAGTGAGTGAAAGAAGATAGACGAAAAGAGTATCTACTGTGTGATTCCATTTATATAAATTCAAAACCAGACTAAATTAATGTATGGTGTTAGAAATCAGGGTAGAGCTTACGACTGGGGGGAGCCACTGGGAGACTTCTGGGGAGCAAACAATGTTCTACTCCTGATCTGGGTGGGATTTCACCAAAGTTTTCGGTTGTGATCATTCATCAAGCTGAATATTTATGATTTGTACATTTTATGTAAGTTGTACATCAACTAAAGAGTTTATTATAAAAAAACATATACAGTCACTCCTTGCTTTTCATGGTGGTGCGGAACTGTAAAAAATGACAGGGCAAGCTGAAATCATGCAAAGCGATCTGAATGATCAATGAGAAACATTATAATTATTCTATGACCTTAAAAGTTTTTGTCAGAACATTAAAAAACTCTTTATCGTTGGCTATAAATGTTTAGGGGAATTTTTATTTAGGATACTGTAATTTAAAACATTAGAAAAGTTAAAACTTAAAGTATTTTATTTCTTTGTATAAAATATACCAAGATTAGTTTGAATAGTGCTTGCCTTCTTCTTGTATAACTTAGAATATAGAGGAAGCATCTCTTCTTTGCCTTGTTGAATTGTTATACTCCTTCCCACATTTGGATCAGCTTATAATTTTTAATCCTTTGTGTTTCTGCTGTCATGAATCATCTCTGAGAGTTCCTTTAGTGTAAGTTTTTTGCCACTGTCTCTTCCTCTGGAACATTATCATCCCTTCCATCCACTTTCCTCATTTATGTCCATACGTTTGCCTTTGCTACTTTCCTCAGGCTGCATACCTAGAGTCTCCAAATAGCAACAGTGTCAACCTTTCCATGGTCAGCTCTTTGCTCTAGAACGCCATTTACATTCTCTTTGACTTTCACTTTCAGCATTATCACTTTGAGTTTCTTTGTTGCACTTTCTATTTGTTGATGAATTCTCTTTCAATTACGCACTTTTTTGGTAAAATGTCATAAGGGTTTATCACTTGGACACAACCACATGCTTAATTTTTTTGTATTTAAACTGAATAACAGATACACAAGGACCAATCACCAGGGGAATTTGAAAGAGGTGACATTATTGGTCACCAATCATCATTCTCATCTGTTATTTATACACCGGACTGAAAATCTAGCAATGAAGCACGTACTTTATACGACAGTTAAAATAGTGTCATAATTGAAATTTGAACCATGCTGTTGGGGGACTTGTATTACTTAACTAAACTTTGGTAACTGCTATTCATGCCTCCTGGAACCACTCAAAGGAAGCCTACCTATAATTAGAAAATGTTCTCCACTGTGCTCTTTGTGTAAGAAGTCTCACTAGGTTTTATAGTAATTACTTGTCTACATCCCTGTCTCAGCTCTTACATTGTATCCACATGCCTTGCATGGTATCTGGCACATATTAAATTCTCAACAAATATTTATTGAATGAAGGATCCAAGACCTGGATATCTGCTACAAGAACCTCAAAAAGAGAACAGACTTTAGGAGTGACTTCTAAGGGTGCTATATATTTTTAATTAATTAATTTCATATATAGTAGAACAGTAGCAACTTCAGAATATCAACGTTTCCTAAAAAACTTTTATTAAATACCAACTGTGGGACAGCCATTTTGCTAGGTGATTGTGATTCACATATCAATGAGACAAACATGGTCTCCTTCTTTATAGAGTTTACAGACTAGTCGGGGAATAGCAGTGCTACCTAAGGTTACAGTGTGAAGGCTGCTATCTGCATCCATTTGAGACTAACATGAATACCACCCATGTTAGCCATCTTCAGAAAATAAGCCATAATTTCAGTCCTTGCTGAGATCCAGTGGAATGAGGCATGGTGTTTTCACCAGGCATGAAGACATTTAGCAGAATGTGAAGCTACTGCTCATTCATAACCTTGATCCTGCACTGTTACTCACTTACAGCTTTCTATGGTCCCACTCCACCCTTACTGAGGCGCCTTTATAATTGGAAGATCATTTGGGAAAAAGGGAAATTCTAACCATGCAGGCTTTGCTTATGGTGATCCCTCCTCTTCAAATGCTTTTCCATAACGTGCCTTCCATCCCTTTTGCCCAAGTAACACTAACTTATTCTTTAGAGCTCAGATCTCTGATCGTCCAGGTTAGGTCAGGAATTCCCTTAGATGCTCGTATACCACCACATACCTTTCCTTCATAGCACTCACCACCATTCACTGTTATATATTATGCGTGTGAAGATTTGATTAGTGCCTCTTTCTCTCCCAAGAAATGCTCAGCTCCATAAATTCTCAGTATCTGGCACATATAGTAGGCACTCAACAGATAACATAGCTAAACAAAAAAGCTTGGCTTGTGGTTAAGGCAGGTTTTAGATACAGTAATGTGGTCAAAGAGTAATTGTTCTATACCTCTCAACTTTACTTTCTGATCATTGCCACTTAGGCAGAGTAGAACTGGTGTCTGAAGAGGTTTTGTCATTACATCATTCCTGGCCTTTATCCCATGACCTTATTTCTTCCCCTCCGCTCAGGAGAACATATTGTATAAGGTCAGCAAGATGGATCTGGATTCCCAGCTTAATGTCCTCCTTTGCCAAAAAAATTGCTTCTGCTCGGGGGCACACACCTGCTTCTTCCTTCCCTGCCAGCTCTGTGAGGTGAAGCAAATTAGAAGTGCTCTTCTTTCCAGGCTGGTGGGATGAAAGCCTTTACCTCTTTATGCCTGACTCTATTCTCCATCAAACAAGTATTCAGTGGGCACTTACCATGTGTGTAGTGCAGGAGTAAAAAATAAAGCAACAGGCAATGGAGTCGCCCCCAGTTTTGAACCTAGGAGTCCAGCTTGTCACTCCCATATCCAAGCAACCAACAAACTCTGTTGATTTAAATTCACAACTACTGTTCCAATCAACCCCCTTCTTTCTGTGTTCATGACATTACCAAAGGTAAAGACACTGTCTTCCTTTGCCTTTGTGCCCTCACTGGTGCCCCGGCATCCACTCTGGCCCTCTCCAACTCTTCTACTCCCTGAAGATGAAGTGATATGTTCAAAGGGTAAATCTGATCTTTTTTGGCATCCCTTCCACACACACACTTGTTCAAAGCCCCACAGTGTTTTGCCATTGCTCTTGGGATAAAAAACAAAATCCATACCATGGCCTGTGAAGACCTGCATGGTCTTGGCTCTGCCTCCTCTTTTGGCCTTATCTTATACCACATTCACCCTCGTTTTCTGTGCTCCGGTCTCTGTGGTCTTCTTTGGTTTCCTATCAACCTCAGAGCCTGCACTCAAGTTGGTCCCTCTATCCTGAATGTTCCCCCTTTGCAATCTGAATTCCTCTTTTTCAGTTATCATCCTAACTATCACTCATAAGTAGCAGAGTTAGAATTTGAATCCAGATCTGTCTCTAAAACTGGTGCTATATCTAGCACACTTGCTTCCTCCCAGTAAAGAAATCGGGCATAGTGGGCAGGATCCACGGACCACATTCTACTTTAACATTTGGGAAGTGCTTCTGGCCTAGGCTCTTTGCCAGGGTCCTCTTTCATTTTCTCCTAGCCTAGCCATTTTTTTTTCTCTCCTTCAGCATCTTCTTTTCTACCTGGGAGTTTCTCTGCCTGGGATTATGGCATAAATTAGGTGTAATAGAGAGAATACTGGATTAGGTGCCAAGAAAACTGGTTACAGGTTCTAGCTGTGTGACTAAGCACAATTGACATAACCTGGCTCAGTGTGTCAGTTTGGATCCTCTGAGGAGCAGATACCAAGATAGGATTAGATGTGCAAGAGATTATTGAGGAGAATGCCCGTGAAGGTTAGAAGGTAAGAAGCAGGTAGAGATACCCTTTAGATTGCAATGCAGTTCTGACACCTAGGAAAGGACAGGGTTGAGGGGAAGGAAGGAGATTGGGAAGGAAGGAGATTGCATCTGGGTCCTAAGAGCATTTAGACTCTGAGCCATGCCGCTTGTTAGAGGAGTCCTGCATCCCACAGGAATGGATGCACACTAGTACCACCTTCTTGCTCAGTCACTGACTGGGAGCAGTTCATGGGAAGCAAGGTCTTTGCTGTGAGCATGGTGGTGGATGCAGGAGGCTAGCAGCTGGGGATGCTAGTCAGCTACGCTCTCTGCAGTGGGGGATATGAGTGGCACATTACCATGGAAACCATACTCTGCCTCATTTCCCTTATCTACAAAATGAGAAACATGTACTCAGCAATTACTAGTATGACTTCTAGCTCTGACATGTGAGTTTCTCCACTTGTCTCCATATCATCTTGTTTATGTAACCTCTCCTAATTTTTAAAGAGGTTTTGCAGGCAGTTACCAGGGAAACAAGAATAAACAACATAAACAAAAGTTCTAGGTAAATAGATCTGAAAAATAATGCTGAATTTGGTCTTTCCCTGGTTAAGCTTTTACTATAATAGTAAGGACTTAATGCCTTATTCATTCTTATATCTCCTGGATGTCATAGATAGATGCCTAATCACTGTTCCTTGAAAGAATGACTGAAATTGAATGGAACTAGGTCTGAGTTTTAGTCACATTCATTCAATTAAACTTCTAGGTTTGCCCCTTGTTTTGGCAACTGGCACTCCTGAATCTGTTCCTTCCCAACCCTCCCCCCC
>JAQZBX010066903.1:0-16038 GCA_029593785.1 Cabassous unicinctus
TATCCCAGACCTCTTTGTCACCAATTTTCCAGTCATGTTCCTTACAACTCCCTTACCATCCAGCCAAACCATTGGCCAGAGCCCATTAATTGGTACACAAATGCAACTCCATTTCATCTTTCAAAACAAATGAACAACCTGGTGCATTGCTTGAAGTTCTGCTCACTGGGAGGATTTCTCTTCACCCCTGTCCTTCAGAGATACATTGCACAAATATATAATATTTTTTGTTGTTATTGTTTGACTTAAGAGCATTAGTAAACTAAGAGTATATTTTAGTAAAAATTGACTAGTCAACAATTATTGCCTTAGGAAGTGATAGGCAGTTAAATACTGCTTACAACAAATATGAAATTATTGACTGTTGTTGTTTTGAGTCCTTCCTCTCCAAAGTGCTGAAATGTGTTTTGAAATTACTTAGTTGCATTAGTGGTTGAATTTGAGGCTTTTAACATGTTTTTTATCGGTACCTCTGGGAAAAGGATAACCAAGACCTTTAAATGTGCTATCCATTTTGTATCACTATATAATTGTAAATACTGTGATGAAATATTGAAATGATCATGAAGGACGATGACCATTAAGCTTTTCTTTTAATATTAAAACTCACTAAATGTTACATTGAGTAGTGGTTTATAAAATTGTTTAGACTAACCCCTTCTTTCATAATTGTCTGTGAGGTAGAAAAAATTCTTTAGGATATCACAATTAATTAATTTTATTTTAAGTTTTGGCAATTCCATAAACAAATAATTTTTTAAATGGAAATATATTGTTTGCTTTGAGTAACAGCAGGGACTATCTTTAAAATACTTGAAATTATTTCTTTTCACAGGCTTCAGATTCTTTTTAACTGGGTTATTAATTCTTAGCAGTATGTATTTATTTATATATATGATGCATTTTATTAAATGTTAATAATTAGAAATTAGTTGACGGTCAAATATATATTTGACAATTGAGGGATTTTGTAGCAATAACCAAAAGAATGTTAGATTTGTATTTCCACTTCATTCTCATTTTGTGTATTTTGTTTTTAGTTTGAGAGAAAAATAATTTTTTGTGTGATATGCCCAAGGTAAGTTTAGATCATAAAAATTTTAAGATGGTAAATTTTGTTTAGTTTTATTAACTTCATTTTTCTTACTAGTTTTCTAGCCCAACCTAAATAATCCGATTTAAAATTGTGAAATTTAAGTGACATGCTCCCTGATTTTATATCAGTTTCTGTATATACATGAAAATAAAATCAAAATGATGTTTAGCTGTCTTTCAGCTATTGTCTATTTTACCCATATAGAATTCTGAGTTGTTTGCATTGCGTAATGAAAAACCCCATTTGTTCCAGTTTTGCATCAGACAAAATGGATATGAGAAAAATAAGAGTAGTAAATGCCTTTAAAATAAAATGACTGATCTTAAGTATTATATACTTGATACTAGTCCCACTTGACTTTTTTCCTGATTTTTTTCTTTTCCTGAACTTTATTCTCATTTTTAGCTTTTCCTTCAACTAAGTGAATTTATTGAAAACTTACTTAATTTAAAGTCTTGCCTCCCCATACTCTGACACTATGTCTAATTTCCAGGTGCTGTATTGGATGTAAGAGCTGAAGAGTGGCCATAGGGTACTGCTTCTTGACTCTAGTATCCCCTGAGGTATCTCAGTCCGTTCTGATCCTTTGCTGTCTATCTTCAAAGGTCACAGGCATGTTCTCCTAATTCCCTTAATGTCTTAGCTATTTCTACATCTTTCTTGGATAATTTTCTGTCTTTTGCTAGCACGTGAAAAAATTTGAAGCTGCTTTATTTCCATCTGTCATTAAATCTGTCTTTACTATTCCTGTGTATTGCTAGGTTTATGGTAACTCTTTGAGGCTTGGCATCCCCCTTCCTCTGCCTGGAAAGTGAGGTGTAGGATCCTCTATACCAGATAAAAAAAAAACTTATCTGGGGTTTCTGCTTGTCTCTGTCTTCTTCCTCCTACTTCTGAGAAGAGAGGGGGATATGGCACAGGCCTTTCTCTCAGAGATTCATGCCTTCCCTTTGGAATTTGATTCCTTACCTTTGGATGCAAATTTCCATGGAATTTGATCTGCTTTCCCTGACTATTTCATTATTATGAAAGGTAAAGAATTTTAATTTAGAGAGGTATTTCTACTTTATGCTTGACTTGATTTACCACCGTGAAAGAAATAGAACAATCTCTATGTTATTGTTTCAGTTGTATGGCAACTGTGAATTTTGAGAGTGAACTCATTGAGTCATTACTTTCTAAATGTTTGTAAGCTATAGACCATATCATTTCATAGCTGGAATGAATTTTCTTAAAGGAGTGTGTAAGACATGAGATGTAAAGTGATCTGTCCAAGACCATATCCT
Source organism: Cabassous unicinctus (assembly GCA_029593785.1). Lineage (NCBI taxonomy): Eukaryota > Metazoa > Chordata > Mammalia > Cingulata > Chlamyphoridae > Cabassous > Cabassous unicinctus. The sequence continues at coordinate 2,383 of JAQZBX010066903.1, forward strand.
GTTAGTGTTAGAATCAGATTGAAGACATGGATCTTATGACTTGTTTATTGCTCTTTCCTCAACAGCACATTACTTATCATCTCTGCTAAGTCTAGCTAATGACCAACCCCAAATGTCTGACTGATTCTATATTTCATTTTAATTCTACTGAATATGTTTTGCTATTATGATCATATTGGGACTATTCATGGAATAGAACAGCATACAGATGTTTAGTCCTGAAGGCTACCTTGGTTTTTCAAAACCCAAAAGAAAGTAGTGCAACAGTGCGGATAAAATGGAGAAAGTAGAAGAGAAAAGATGAGAATAAAAAAAATAAACAGAGCAGCCATCAGGGATGAAATTGCATGGAATTTAAAACTCTTAAAAGGTTTTTCAGGAAGTATGAATATGCTTTGTGGCAAGCAATGGGAAGTAGCTTCACTTGGTCTTTTGAGGCTTTATGAAAGTACAAAGAGACCAGTTTAGGAATATTACATAGTCAGAATACAAGGGAGTTAGTTTTTAAGGACTTTAAGATCATGTATATAATTCTACACCTTTAAAAAATATATATGCGTATTTGTATATATATTTATATGTATGTATATGCATACAGGCATACCTCATTTTATTCTGCTTCACTTTATTTCACTTCACAGATATTGCATTTTTTACAAATTGAAGGCTTATGACAACCCTGCGTTGAGCAAGTCTACTGGTGCCATTTTTCCAACAGCATGTATACACTTTATGTCTCTGTGTCACATTTTGGTAATTCTTACAATATTTCAAACATTTTCATTATTATTATATCTGTTATGTTGATCTGTGATTAGTGATCTTTGATGTTATGATCGTAATTGTTTTGGGGTGCTGTGAACCTGAACCACTGCCATATAAGATGGTGAACTTAATTGATACATGTTGTGTGTGCTCTGATTGCTCCACCAATGGGCCGTTTCCCCATCTCTTTCCCTCTCCTGGGGCCTCTCTATTCCCTGAGACACAACAATATTTAAATTAGGCCAAGTAATAACCCTACAGTGGCTTCTAAGTGTTCAAGTGAAAGGAAGAATCTCACATCTCTCACTTTAAATCAAAAGCTAAAACAGTTAAGCTTGGTGAGGAAAGCATGTTGAAAGCCGGGATAGGCTGATGCTAGGCCTCTTTTACCAGACAGTTATCCAAGTTGTGAATGCAAAGGAAAAGTTCTTGAAGGAAATTAAAAGTGCTGCTCAAGTGAACACATGAATGATAAGAAAGAAAGTGAAACAGACGTAATGCTGATACGGTGCAAATCAGCCACTATATTCCCTTAAGTCAAAGCCTAATCCAGAGCAAGGCCCTAACTCTCTTCAATTCTATGAACGCTGAGAGTGTTGAGGACGTTGTAGAAGAAATGTTTGAAATTAGCAGAGGTTGGCTCATGAGGTTTAGGGAAGGAAGCCATCTCTGTAATATCAAAGTGCAAGGTGAAGCAGCAAGTGCTGATGTAGAAGCTACAGTAAGTTATCCAGAAGATCTTGTTAAGATCATTGATAAAGGTGGCTACACTAAAAAACAGATTTTCAATGTAGATGAAACAGTTTTTTAAGAGAAGAATATGTAATCTAGGACTTTCATATTAGAGAGGAGAAGTCAATGCCTGGCTTTAAAGCTTCAAAGGACAGGCTGACTCTCCTGTTAGGAGCTAATGCGGCTGATGAAGTTGAAGCCAGTGCACATTGACCATTCTGAAAATTCTAGGACTCTTATGAATTATGATACATGTCCCTGCCTGTGCTCTATAAATGAAACAACAAAGCCTGTATGACAGCATATCTGTTTACAAAATGATTTACTGAATATTTTATGCCCGCTTTTGAGACCTGGAGCTCAGAAAAGAAAATTCCTTCCACAAGATTACTGCTTAATGGCAATGCTCTTGGTAACCCAAGAGCTCTGATGGAAATGTACAATGAGATTAATGATATTTTCCTGCCTGCTACATAACATCCATTCAGCAGCCCATGGATCAAGGAGTCATTTCAACTTTCAGGTCTTAAGAAATACATTTCCTTTAAGACTCTAGCTGCCATAGACAGTGATTCCTCTTACGTATTTGGCAAAGTAAATTGGAAACCTTCTGGAAAGGATTCATTATTCTAGATGCCATGAAGAACATTCGTGATATCAGTATTAACAGGAGTTTGGAAGAAGTTGATTCCAACCCTCATGGATGTTTTTGAGGGGTTCAGGACTTTAGTGGAGGAAGTAACTGCAGATGTGGTAGAAAATAGCAGGTGAACTAGAATGAGAAGTGGAGCCTGAATATGTGACTGAATTCCTGCAATCTCATGATAAAACTTTGAATGGATGAGAGTTGCTTCTTATGGATGAGCAAAGAAAGTGTTTTCTTGAGATGCAATCCCCTTCTGGTGAAGATGATATGAATATTGTTGAAATGGCAACAAAGGATTTAGAATATTACATCAACTTAGTTGATAAAGCAGTGCCAGAGTTTGAGAGAATTTATTACTGTGAGTAAAATGCTATCAAACAACATCTCATGCTGCAGAGAAATCTTTTGTGAAAGGTCAAGTCAATGTGTCAAACTTCATTGTTGTTGGGTTATTTCAGGAGATTCCCACAGCCACCCCAACCTTTAGCAACCACCTCCCTGATCAGACTACAGTACAATGTAAATATAACATTTATATGCACTGGGAAACCAAAAAATTTGTGTGATTTGCTTTATTGCAATATTTGCTTTATTGCATTGGTTGGCAATTGAACCTGCAATATCTCCCAGGTATGCCTGTACATTGACATTTCTCAAATTTAGCTACATTTCTCTTCATGCAGGTTCAGCTTTCTTGAATTAACACTTATTTAACATGTTTTGATAAGAGGATTAAAATTTTCATTTGTACATATTCTGGTGACTTCCTTTGTATGTTTTTAAAGGGGTGACATTCATAAAAATATAGTTGTAATGAATTTATAACCTCTGTTAATAATTTTAGGCTACTGAACTATAGTTTCCAGCTCATAAGTTTTCTAGCCAAATTGAATGGTCTTTCTGGTGTCTTAGTCATTTTTTTTTTTTTTCATTTTTGTGGTCCAATATGCTCTACTTATTAAGCTTATTGAACTACTTACTACTTACTGAATTCTTTCTTTCCCTCATTTCTGTGGTGATACATCCCTCTTTTTTATTTTTAAATAAGAGCAAAAATCTCTCTTTTTGGTCACCTTTGCTGTCCTTCCTCCCCAGCCTGGTACTGCTTCCACTAATTATGGCCACCCATTGAGCCCCAATTTTCAGTTCTCTGATCTATATTATTTATTTACCCTAGCATACATTTTTCCATGAAAATTTTACCTGTTTTCAGGACTTCAAATACTGCCTCTATGCTGTTGATTCCTAGTTTCATATTTTTACATTTTGATTGATGGATATGTTTTAGTACTCTTTGCCAATAGTACATTTCTAATTAAGTGCCTAGTTATCTCTTAAACACAGCTTAACTCATTAGGTGAAATCCCTCACTCTATTATCTGGATTCCCCTTACCCCTCTCAAAGTGATTTCCCTTCTTAATCTGGTCCCTTTCTCTGCAGCCTAACTTTTTAGCACACTTCACCATCCCTTAAATACATTATAATTCCCAACTATTTAAAGCTTCTCCCAAATTTCATGTTTAACAGCTGTTGATCTTTGAGCACACTGTTACTTTTTATCCTTGTTAATTTGTTCAACCTTTAAAACATCATTAAGGCATTATATCCCCTTGAATTCCTTCTCTCCTATGATAGATTAAATAATTCTCTCTTTTCTGCTACTTTCATCATTGGTACATTCTTCTACTGTACTCATCATCATGGGTTATAATATTTATTTCATAGGCTGTGTCCTTGAGGTCAGTGTTCGTTTTTTTTTAAATTATTTTTTGTAAATCCCAACACTTTGTAGAATGCTTGGTACATTTTAGGCCCCCAGTTAATGGGTGTTAAATTAATATGACTAGGATTTATCCTGTTTTGTCAGGACTGATAACCAACATAATAGAATTGGAAAATGCATGTGTTTTGTAGTTAAAAAAACCTAGATTTGAATCATCAGTTGAACATTCAAGAGATTTATTTTTCCTTTTGGCATGTTGATTTAAATTCTGAGCTTCAGTTCATTCATCTGTAAAATTGGTGGTTAACAATAATGGTATCTGGACCATCTCTCTCACAAGATGGTTTGAAAGAATCAAATGAAATGATGCTTGAGTGAAAGTTGTTAATTCTTCCTTTGAAATGATTTTTGGCTTTCACCCTTGCTCTTTATTTCTGTTAGTCTTTCCTGTTTTTGTGCTTTCATCCCACTATTTCTGGCTGATTCAGGCAACATTTTGGCTAGTCTCCATGACCTTAAAATCTTCACCTAGCTTTCTACTGTCAAATTAGTCTTTAAAAGAACATACCATTTTCCTGTGTAAAAAGTTATAATGGCTCTCCCCCCACCTCATGGCTCCCTTGTCTGTTTGCTCATTGTTTTTGCTCTTTGTGTACTCTTTTTTCTTCTTCTTGTTGTCTGCTTTTTTTTTTTCCTTTAGGAGGCACTGGGAACCCAACCTGGGGCCTCCTGTGTGGGAGGTAGGCGCTCAACTGCTCCTATAATGGCTCTTTATGGTGTACTCTCTATTTAATTCACTATGTTCTAAGAATATCTGTTACCAGGAAAACATGGTGGCAAATACAAAGCTGAAGCATAAATACATCCTATTCTTAAGGTTGTTGTTGTTTTTTTTTTGTCTCTAAGAGGGGTTAAATGCAAATTGCTAAATTTAGAACTGTGATTAAAATAAGCAAAATGCTCTAATAGCTATTCCATTAAATTGCTGGAATTCACATTTACCAAGTTCAACAAATATCTCTTGGGGCTATTTAATTAACAAGGAACTAAATCTAAGGGCATTATCCTTAAAGAGCTCTCCCACCATATGGAAAGATAAACATGTAAATAGTGACTTTTGTTATAGTATGATAGTTGACTTTGTGCTCAGTAGTCTTCCACTAATTGGTGTACTTCTTTGACTCTCCATAATGTGTGTAGTGCTCAAAGTTTACAGTATTCTCAAGTTCTCCATCCCACCCAGTCCCTCTCTCCTGTGTAGGAGTTCATGCTTATGCTTTTATAGGGTTTCTGCAGTTAGGGAGAATAACGCACTCTGTAAGATGTTCACATCCTAATCTCCAGAAACTCTGAATAATGTTATTTTACATAGAAAGAGGAACTAAGTTTGCAGATGGAGTTAAGTTGCTGATCAGCTGACCTTGAGATGGGGAGATTAAATTGTAATGTTCTGGTACTGTAGAAGAAGGCTCTGACAGATATACTTTAAACCAGTCATGAGTTTGTTACCTTCAAGTGGGTGAATCTTGGTCATAATTTGTACCAGTAACTCACAGCCTTCTTTTTTCTTTAATGACATTAATGTAATCAAGGAAGATTTCCTTTCTTTTTTTTTTTGTTATTTTAAAATAGGAAATTTGAGTATATGGTTGCAGAGATAAACCTATAGATGAAATTTATATTATCTATAGGTATATTTATAATATTACATAGGATTAATGGTTCTTGTAAAGCTCTTTAGACTGTCATAGTTTTTTTGAAAGGGTGAACTTAAAAATTGCTCAGTTATATAGTTACTGGATATTGTTTAACCACTTTATACCACTGCATGATTTGAAACTATTTCAGTTAAATTAATGTATAATGGTATAGAATAGTGCAATGTAAATATAGATAGGCTTATTTAATTTATATTGAATCAGATCATTGCTGACTTGTTTAGTGTACATTGACAACGCCTTGCCTTTCAGAGTTAAGGTATGAAATGAATACGGTGATGTTTTTCATTTTTGCTGTTTTAAGAGAAATAATCTACTAAGTGAAATTTCATCACCTGTTTTCTACTAATTTTTAGGAGTGGCAGAATTCTATTCAGAAGAATGCAGGTCTTGCTTTTATTGAACTTGTCAATGAAGGAAGGTAATCTATTTTATATCTGTTTATATTTTACTTTAAAATCTTACTGTATTTTTGTCATTGGAACAGGTATTTTGTGGTACTGTGTTTATTATTTTCAACTTCAGGAATGTAGCAGAGCTCTCTGATATCAATATTCAAACATTTTATGATTTTCTTAATGGTTACATGCTTAATAATTAAATTCTCATTTTTATTTTTCATTAATTATTCCTAAGTTTGGCAAAAGAAAACTGAGATTATTATATTAACAGATAGAAGGAAAAATGATACTCATTAGTACTTTCTATAAAATCTTGTTATGTTTGTACGGCTAATAGACTAAGATGTCTGTATTATTTCTTAGGTCATGGACTGACTATAAGGGGAAGGAGGGACAAATTTGTTTTTTGTCCTGATGAGAATGGGGAGGAAGAGATTAAGTAGGTATGGTTTTCGCTTAGTTAAAGAACAGAGACAGAAGGATTCAAGAAAAGAAAATTGAGTCATGGGAAAGAAAAGGAAAATAAAAGTACAAAGATGAAAAGAAGGTTATAAGGGAGAAAATAAGTTTGAGAGTGAAAATATTAAAAGGTAAGAGAGTAAAATGATGAGTGACCACTTTATGAATGTTTAGTGGCAGATTATTTTGGGTTAATGGAACTTATGTTCCAGAACTATAGATTACAAATTTTTAGATTATTAAGGTTATAGATTAAAAGGCAGCCCTTGGAAATAGCATTCTGAGCAAAAGTATTGTTTCATAGCATTCTGGCTAGTGTTATTGGAAGACTGACCTTATCACTGCAGTTATTATAATACATTATGCTAAAGTCTTAGTAACTAGAGTCTAGTCTCTCTGTTAATGTACAGAAAAGGAAGAAAATAATATTAACTTTATTTAATATTAAATACTAAAATTCTTTTATTCATTAAGTAATTACAGATGCTAACAGATTAGTATTGCAAACAAATAAATAAAGCCACAGTTATAATGCATTGTGCTAAATTTTGTGATAGAGGTATGTAATTATAGGATACCAAGAAAGCACAGAGAAAGAATCCTTAATTTAGTATGCAGTCAGGTAATACTTACCCAAAGGCCATGATTCCTCTGATGTATTTTGAAGGATGAGTAGAGGTAGTCATGTAGACTCTGGAAAAGGGGGCATTTTGGATAAATTGGAGGGTGTATGTATGAAAAACATTTGTGTGTTTGTGAATTGTTTAAATCCAATTAAGTGTTTGGATCATAGTATTTTTAGACTTTAACTTAAAGGCATGGGGAAGTCTTGAAAGATTTTTAAGCAAAGGAGTATCATTATGCTCTTTTGGTTTTGGAAAGATAGCTGGGTTGAAGGTAAGGAGACCTGATCAGAAACAAGAAGAACAGTAGCAGGGGTATTGCAGTGATCCATATGAAAATTATGGCTAAATTGCAAGCTAGAGCCTGTCATGTGCTAAGCAATCAATAAATATTTCTCAATGTGTGAGTAATACTTTGGTCTTACTTTTAGCACAAACTTTAAAGTGTTTATTCATCAAAAATGAATGACACTTTGGCTGAATTATAATACTGATATACTGTATGCTGTTAGAGTTTATATATAGAAAAAAAAGAGTTAGGTGGCAAGAGCTATTACGAATATGTCTACTTAGTGCAAAACACTAACGGGTTTTCTATGATTTATAGGGTCTATTTGTTAAAAAAGTTTCTTGTTTCCTTTTTTTAAAAAAAATTTTATAAAAGGAGATTTTGATTAGCATGTAATAATTATGAAAGTTATTACATTTGAAAGATGAGGCAACATAACCTCATGATTAAGAGCATTAGCTTTAAAGTTAACCCTGGGTTCAAGTTTCAGCTTTGATATTTGGCAAGTACTTTTACTTCTTTGGGCCTCAGTTTCCTCATCTATTCATTCATTCAGCCAATATTTATTGCACACTGATTATGTACCAGACATTGGTCTTGATGTTAGGGATACAGCAGTATATAAAAAAATACATGTCTTACATTCTTATAGGCATTGAGTAATAAACACATTATAATATGTGAAAGAGGTAAGTACTGTGGAAGACAAATGTTTATCAGGGTGAGGGAATGTAGATTGTTGAGGGAGGTATAAGTGGTTAGCATGGGTTTTACTTTTAAATAGGGTGGTGAGATTAGGACTCATACCAGGTGACATTTGAGGAAAGATTTGTGAGGGAATTGACCATGGGGGTATGTAGAGAAAAATCATTTCAAGGATATGGGAATAGCCAGTGGGAAGGCCCTAAAGTGAGAGCTTCTTTGACAAATTTAAAGAAGGAGACCAAAAATAGTGCGAACAAAGTGATTAAAGGGAAGAGAAGTAGAAAATAAAATCAGAGTAATAATGTAGAGAAAGATTTTGTGTAGAACCTTTGCAAATTTACTCTATGGGAAATGGATACTATTTATTTTTATGGAACAATTCAGAGGTTTATTTTTCTAAATCAGTAGATTTGGCTTTCCTTTTATACATACAGTATTATGTATTATATGGGAATAAATGAGTTTTTTATTGAGAAATAATTTTTTAAGAGTAGTATTTATGAAGAAGTTTCTTGTGTTCACTTAACTGGACTTAATTTCAGTGACAAGAAGAGTAGTGACATGGATTGTCTTTTCACTGCAGAGACCAACTTTTTTTTTTTTTCTTATTATGTAAGTCTGACCTGCCGTGACCTCATTTATAGAGTAGCTGCTATAAATTTGGCCCTTGATTAATGTTTTATTAGTGTAAATAACCTGAAGACCCTTTGTAGACTGATACTATAGCATAAAGTTTATCGGATTTGATGGGTATCTTTAGTAAATCAATTACTTAGGTTAGACATAAGTAATTGTTTGGTAGAAATGTTCCTCTTTAACCTACGTGTTTAATTGATAAGCTACTGCTCTGTAAATATATTGCAGATATATATTGAAACATATATTGATATGTTTCATGTCAACAACATTCCGTTTTAAACATAAATTTATTTTCTAGTGCTAAAATAATCAGTAATTACTGAGTGATAGTTCTTTGAGTATTTTTACCAAGAGAAAAGGAAATTACACATACTTAATAAAAATTTGTTTTGAAAAAAATTAAATTTCTACAATTTGTGAGCAAGAACATTGTTATTCCTAAATGATAATTTTGTTTATGGGTGCTTTGTGATAAATTGAATCATCATCATCATCATTGCTCTTTACTTTTTAAATATGCAAGTAATTGATCTAAAATCATTGTATTCTTTTTAAAAACAACTTTCTTTAAACAGTTTTAACTTATTTAAAGAATAGTAAAGACTTTTTTAGACTGTTCTGTGGTGCTATGGTATACTGCATTAGTAGGAAAATAATGTGTAGTTATTGCTATTTCATTTGACTTTCTTGAATGGAATATGAAGTTTCAGTGTTGTACTAAATCAAGTGTAGTATTATTAAAATTATAAGACTTCAGTTAATTTGCATAGTTGTTTTGACTTTATATTAGTTGCTTTTCATTCACCTTAAAATATATTTAATTAAGCAAATTCCAGTAGGACTGTTGCTTTCATTTGTAAATTCAATTCTTTGTCAATGATTATTTTCTCATTCGTTTAAAGGAGTGGATTTAATTTCCTATATTGCTTTTCTTCTTATTCCTATTATTTATAGAGGCCTTAGTGATGTCACTTTCTAAAATTTAATAGAGCATTTTAAGCTCCAGTGTTGTACTGGGCAGCTGTGAACAAGGCTCAGTGAAATTTATAATGATTTGTTGATGGCTAGTTGTCTTAAAACTTAACTTGTTTGTCTTGTGTCTCTTAGTTAGAGGGAACCAGGCAATGGATAAATATGATCATCCTTCATATTTTATATATTTAGGTGTTCCTTCCTGTTTTTTTTATTATACTCTAAAATTCTGGAAAAGCAGCACAAATTTCATATCAGTAAAATTCTTATACCTTAAAATTGTCAAGGAATCCTACAGAGTTTCTTGTCTTTCTTGTTATTTTCTTAAATTTTCTTTTAATTTCTCTTCATTGTTTCTATTTCATTTATCTGTTAAAGTAAAAAGCACACATGATTGCATTGCTGATAAAGTTTTAAAAATTTCTGATGGCAAAAATCAAGAAAGTAGTAAACTAAATGTATGTTAAAATTTTTAAGATTTAAATTTTGTCTTGAATTTTGTAGTGTGCTAAATACATCAGTAATTAATAAGATTTCCTATAATTATAAGGGGTTTATTTCACTAAACATAAATTTTGAGAATTCCTAAAGCCTCCTGGGATTTTACGCTTTAAAAAAAAGCACAGAAGGGACAGATTATTCCACATACTACTGGACCTATTGTGTAATTACCCTCTAGAGATAGTTATTATAACAATAACTCAGACTTGTACCAGAGTATGTAAATAGCCATCATAAAAGACACTATGTGTCTAGTACTAATACACTTGTCTGTCTTTTCAAAATTCAACTGCTTAGATTGCGCTTCTGCTTTCTGACCATTCGCTTAGCTGCTACATTTTTCTTCTCTATGTATCATAGATTCCTAATAAATGTCTGTGGAGTGAGTGAGTAGAATGATTGGATGGATGGAAAGGTGGAGAGGGAGAAGGGAAAAAGAAGGAAGGAGAGAGGGTAAAAATTAGTTTCATTCTGACTTCTTTGGTCATTATCATTCGTATTTTGGATTTGGGTTGTATTTTGGTAAAAAGACAAAAGTATTTGGATGACTTATGTAAGCATTGTGACTACAATTTAGTCTTGTCTATAAAAATGGGAGACAAAATCTGAATTATAGCAGTGATATACTCTTGGAAACCCTGGAGTGTTATTACTTAAAGAGCCAAATGTTTTTCAGCTAAATTTTTAAAATTGTAAGTATAATAAATTTTATGAACTGTTGCTTAAATATGATCTTATTTTGGGAGTAGAGTCAGTGGTCATCGTTCCGTGAATTTGTTGAAATGAGGCTTTCATCCTCTATTTATTCCAAACCTGGATGGAATCAATATAGAACTTTTTGTAGGAGGTTTAAAATGAGGTATGTGCTATTTTTTTTCTTAAAGATTATCTTAGTTAATGCTTTTCATCTTGTGAAGATTTAATGTTTGTTTTAGTTTCCTTGGCTGCTCAAGCAAATACCGTGAAATGAGTCAGGTTAGATAACGGGAATTTATTTGCTCAGGGTTTTGAGGCTAAAAGTAGTCCACATCAAGGTGTCATCAAGATAATGCTTTATTCCTGAAGACTCGTGTTCTGGGGCTGGCTGCTGGCTATCCTTGGTCCTTGGCTCCTCTTCACATGGCAGTGCACACAGTGGCCTCCTCTAGACTCTCCCTTCCCTTAGGGGTTCCCTTGATGTTCAGCTTTTTGCTTCCTGTGGCTTTCTCTCACTTTGTATGAATTTCATTTCCCTTTTAAAGGACTCCAGTAATAGGATTAAGACCCATCTTGATTGGGCTGGGCCATACCTTAACTGAAGTAACCTCATCAAAATGTCCTACTTACAATGGGTTCAAACTTACAGGAATGAGTTAGATTTAAGAACATGATTTTCTGGGGTATATACAGCTTCCAGCCACGACAATGGCTTATCAAAAAGAACTAGAATTTTATCCCTTTAATGAGGATAAACATAGTTTCCTATTTTCATCATGTATTTTTTGGTTTAAAAGAATCATATACACATATACACATTACTTTTAATTTTTTAGGTAATTTATATAACATACTAAGTTTAACAGATTAGAGTCTTGTTTAAGAAATTTTATTTGTAATTTCATATTCAAACAATTTTTCCATGGTTACTTTTTAGGCATTCTCCCCCCCCGCCCCCCCCCCCACATTAATGTGAAAAAATGGTGCTGCATTTGAATTGTGATTTTTCACCCCCTAACAATCTAAATTCCACTAGATTTCAGGCTTTAAATGTTTGGCAGTATAGGATTTGTTGTTTGGCTTTTCTTTTCCAGGCCAAATTTATATAACTTTGGGATAAGGTGGATTGGATCCAGCATGCCTGTTGTATATGCTTATGTTTGTATGAGTTTCATCGCCCTTACAAGTTGTTTTTGATGTTGTTTTTAACTACAACAGCTTATATATAAATAGAATCATTTTATTATATCATACGAAAATGACTAGAGAGAAAGGGGAGAAAAATAGGGATGGGAGAAAAGTAAGGAAAAGCCAAAGTTTGAGAAGAGTTAAGTGAAAATAAAATGAAGATAGAGTCATTCACTTCATTCGTTTATTTAGGAGATATTTATGCACACATCTATGTAATGGCCTATGCTCTAGGCTCCAGGGGTTTAGCAAAGGATAAAATAGAAATCCCTACCCTCATACAACTTATTATAATTGGCAAAAATGACAAGAAATAAAAAGGTTTATATTATAGTAGAGGGTGATAAATGCTATGAGGAAGTTAAAATGAAAAAAAAATAAAAGGAGAATAAGGACTACTGGGCATAGGATGTTACATATTTAAATAGGTAGTCACAGTAGAACCTAAAAGGATGAGTTCCTTGGAAATGCTAAGGAAATGCCACAGACAGTGAAGGGACAAAGGCATTTATACAAAAAGAGAAGGTTGTGAATGTTTTGCAACAGAGAAAATCCTCAAGTGAATTCCAAGTGGCAGTCATCACAGCCATCTCTTTCAGTGATTTTCTGCATCTGATAATCTTTCTCTTTTTATGTGCACATTATTGAGAAACAATTTTTTCTTAGTCCTAAGGAATTCTTTCATAGAGAACATGTGGTAGTTTGCAAACTGGCCGTTCTGCTTCCTTTCCAGGCTCTATACTACTATGAGACAAAGAGATGTGAACAAGGAGGTAGGCACATAGAGAGTTGAGTAGTAATTCTACAATATAAGATAAGGACTATATTAATCTATCTAGGTGGTAATCTGAGAAATGAAATTTTAGTGGTTTACATGTTACTGAAGACTTTGGAAACATCTCCCCCCACCCCCTTAGTTTTGGCTTGTGATCTTTCTAAGTAGTTAATGTCAAACAAATTACAATGTTAGAAAGACTGCCAGCTCAGGAACATTGCTTCTACATTCTTAGGATGCAGAAAAGTGGCAACTTTCATTTTCTCTCAATGGGAAGATTTTAGTAGAAAACATTGGCTACTAATGGGCGTCACAGAAAGCCCAGAAAACATAGCCGTAATATTAGAATCTTGGTAAAACTGCATGTATGTGTTTATCCGAGGTCTAGACTAGTATAATCACATGTGGACAATGGGCTGTAATGTAGTTATGGGAGATGGTTGTCATCATTACTGTTATTTATTGCACCTCTAGTGTGAATCTTTTCTAGTTGGTCACTTGATAGGGCTGTTTGTTTCCTAAGGCTGACACAGGCTTTTTTTTTTTCTTCTTTTACTGTAGGTATAAATTATACATATTTTTTTACTCTTAATATTAAAACACGTGCATGAATCACTTTCTGCCCTGCATTTAGAGATTTAATCTCCTTTATAGGAAACCCAATATTTTTAGACTGATTATTATAATTAAAGCTTTAGTTTAATTTATCTCTAATTATTTATTTGGAAGAATAGTTGCACATCTATTAGATAAAATTGCAATTGCTAAATACACTATAATTTGTATATCCAAGAAAATAAACATAGAGATGGAAACATGTCTC
>JAQZBX010066904.1:0-16026 GCA_029593785.1 Cabassous unicinctus
AAAAAAGACTATTACTGGAACTTTCAATTTGATATATGCTGGGAGACGATTCACCATGGATCTCTCACAGTTCTGCACATACTATAAGCATAGACACTGGCTTAATTTGTTTGGAACTATATTATAAGAATTTTTGTATAGTGAATATCCTTTGAAGATAAAGTATTATCTCTTGCTGGAGCAAAGGGTAAATTTATTCACTGCCTGGTGTAATAAAGATGTTTCCCTCTGGGGCAAAGATCAATCAGGCTTACCGTCCCTTATAAAAGATTCAGGTTCTCTACGGTTGGGATTCCTCTCCTATCACGCAGTCTTCTGTGTGTACAGGCACGATCTGCTTCTCTTTCTGTCAATCTGTGGGAGTTAGGGTTCATAAAACCCTAGAAAATGTTGATACTCTGTCTACTGGGAATGCTGTCAGTAACAATGTGCTTTGTTTCTTCTGCTAGCATTGGTGAGCCTGGGCAGGCCATCTGGTTAGTCTGCAAGTGCTTTCCCATTTATTAACATTGTATACTTCCCTCAATTTCTTCTATTCAATGATTATATTAGGCATTTAGTAAATATTGGTTGAGTTAACTAACTTTCATGAACCATTACAAACGTGTGAAAATTTTACCTTTTTGTTTTATTTGTAGAATAAATGTGCATAAAATGGTGGATTAAGAAATTGACCCAGTATATTTTCTCTATGGTAGAAAAAAATGAAAAGATCTCATCATTTCATTTCATCAACTTCTAATGCTTAAAACCCTACATAATTTATTCAATTTTAAATATTTTCCTGTAGACAAGTTTGTGAATTCTTTAGAGATAATATAGTTTATTTACTCAGTATAATTTCAGACTAAATATTATGAATGGGATTTCCACTTCATGGTGCCAAGGTTTAATGAGGTATAATTACAGGTCCTAAGATATTTGTATGCAGAGAAAAGCTCACTGTACACCATTAATGTGTTTTATGTATGATGATGACTGACACAATCCATTATGAAATTTGAATAAGCTTAATTGTCCAAGAAAAATAATTGAATATAATCCTTTAGATGTCAAAATATAGCAATTTATCATATGACTCTGTCAGTTGATATTTAATACCCTTCTTGGTTATAGATGTGTTTTTTCTTTTGTAGCTCATTCACTATGTTATCAGGAAAATAAAATTTTTAGCACTATTCAAGATTAAATTTTTATTCTCAATATATTAAATTAAAAATTGCACAAGAACTTTGGATTAAAACCGTATAATATTATCAGCATGATCTGAGTGCTCCAGTAATTAAAAGGGTAAAGTAGAAAATAGATATAAATAATGATAATTTATCAGCTGTATTTCTGAATATTTCCACACAGCTTAATTATGTTTTGGAAAATTTCTTTAATTACTTTTCCATGCATTATTTAATTGAGGATATACCAATAATAGCTCTACTTTGAGAGTTTGTTGACCTTACAACTACATGTAATTGAGAAGCACAGGATCAAAGGGGGTGAAAATAGGTTGGAAATGAACCCTGGGGTTAGAGTAGCACAGAGAAATATGTTTCTGTGCAGATTCCAGAAGGTAGAGGCAAACTTGGTTCTTAGATTTACCAGACAAAGCAGAGATGAAAATAAAATCATCTACAAGATTTAGAAAATCCTAAAGTTAAAGTCAACCAGTTTACTAGAGAAGTATCACTTTTCTTGTATCTGATTTATGCAGGCTTGTTTCTGACTGAGCTGTGTATTCAAATAGCCCAAAAACAAAGAGAAAGCTCAGCTCAGGGGCAGAATTTCCTCACGCGGCCAGAACGACTGGTGCAGGCGCTCAGATCTGACCATTAGCATGGACGTTGCGTGTTAATTTAGGACACATGGAGGGGCAGCCGCTGCCTGTCCTTCCCACCATCGTCCACCGTACTCAGGCAATCAGCCGTCAGACAAAGATTAAGGAGCAGGTAATTCTGGCAAAGCTCTGGGACCCAGGTTTTCCTTCTAACCTACTATGCTTTGACCTTCAGCTGGTGAAGGGCACGTTTAAGGTGCCCTTCAGCAAATAAGCTAATGGATCTGCCTACCTGCACAGAAGATGCCTCACCCTCCTGGCCGAGGCTCGGAGGTCTGGGTGTGACCAGAGCCTAAGCTGTGAGGCCACGAGACAGTAACAGCGCCTGTACCCTTCAGGTTACAGCGGGCTTTTGATGTGTAATGTTAGCCTCCACTTTAGGGTTAAAAGCCTGCCCTTCTTGGCATCTCATTCATTTGGATGAGGTTTGGGAGTCGAATGCCACTCTGGACAGTTACAGGACGCTGCTGCTTCACTTTGGAGCCAATGGTGACGAGGACTTTTTGAAAAAAGGCTTTTCTGTCTGCACAGAGGTCAACTTGCTCTTTGTCCTCTGGACATTTTTGCTTTTGCTTTATGACGACCACTTCAAAAGTGGTCGATTGGTTTCCAAGTCATCCTCTTTCATCTGCAGGGAAAGTGTCTTACTGCCTCAGGAGCTCAGCTGCTCTTTTCTTTTTCTCCCTGAATCCCTTTTTTTATTCTCTATCGCTACATCACCCTTAAAGTCCTGCATTGGACTTTAAGCTTGTTTTATTGCTGTTTGGATTAGAAACAACCCTTAGGAGCCCATTGCTGCCAACTTTCCTGTGAATTCAGACTTCCACGTGGCTCCTGTGGGGGTGGAAAACTTAAAGCATCTTCCTTTTCCTTCTCCAAATTCTGTTCAAAGATTGAGCAAATATTATCATTTGGTTTTTCAGGATTTCCAGAACTAAAAAGATCACGTACAAACCTAAAACCAAACCCCATAAATGTAATTTTTTCACATTAATGGCCATATTATAATGGACAAATACATTTATTCAAAATCAGTTAAGATGAAATAATTTCTAAGCAAAATAATGTAGCTTGTAATTAGACTTCGAAATCCTCCAATTTCTCCTATCTCTTGAGTGTCCTACTACCTTTGAGCACTTAGCAGGATGAGGCGCTAAGAGCTCAGAAGAAGTGTGTCCTAGTCTATGTTTAGGAGTCAGTCCCCATCCACTGCTGGGTTTGGCGTGGGGACGGTGAGGATGCTGTTTGCCCCTCCCCTTTTCTACATGCCCTTAAGGCAGAGGGTTGCCTGCATTTAGTCTGTTTCCAGGACACTTATCATACATATTTTTTAAAAATGTTTAAGTCTTAGAGCTGTACAGAAGCTTTTATGGAACAGTCATTCTCTCGTTTCTATTTACTCTTGCTTGGGTGCCCCACTGGAGTGGGAATTTCTGAGAGAAGGGTTTAGGTTTTGGGGGGAAAGGGGAAAACAGAGCCACCCTAGGGCCTGCTTTGGTCTGATGCTTCTTATACTTTGGGAAAAAGATCTTTCTTTATATTTAGCCAAAGTGCTGGAGTTTTACAGTACAGCGTGGGTTAAAATGATAAAACATTATCAGAAGCGTGTTATCCGATAATATGTTTCTGTGCCTTGCTTTGCCTACTTAGTGTGTCTCTACTGGGGATTTTAAAGAGGAGGGATCAGATGCTCAAGATAGTTCCATATTCTTGGGTCTCAACCTAGTACCATCTTACTCGCATTCTTTAATAGTATTTCCTTATAATAAATTTTATTAGTTAATCACATAGGTTTGCTCTTCTGAGCAACTTCTCACTTAGTAGATGGTTAGTAGTAGATCTCACTAAGAAGATGGTTATTAAAGGTATATGATTATTCACATTCGTTGATTATATTGGTCAAATTTCTAAATAGTAACTGTCAAAAACAAAAATTGGGCCAGGACTTAGTTTGATTTTTATTCAGGCTATTGCAATAAGGAGAGAACCCCAGTTCCTAAGATGATCTTTTTTTTAAGACTTTTTTTAGACTTTTATAGGGAGGAGTAAATAAATTGCCAATGGTCTAATTTACATTTTGAGCTACTTTTGCAGCAGGGAAATTTCAGCCAGGTAGCTGAACAAGAAATGTTTTTCTATGTGATTAGCTATTTTCAGGGAAACAGCCATTTATAATCTTAGCTGATCAATCCTGAGATAATATATGAGAAGTTGGAGGATCTTCACCTGGCCTTGTCAGCAGGTTCAGGCAAAAGGTGAAAGGTCCACGTGTGCCTTGTCCATGCCCCTTTTGCTTAAGACAAACGTCGTTTCTCTTGGAGTGATCTTAGTGATTAAAGTGATTTCTGTGGGAATTTTGGCCAGCGTTTGGTGGCACAGTCCGTAGAGTCAGCAGAGTCTTGTTGCACTGTTCTTGGAGAGCTGGCTGAACTGCTTAGCTCTGTTGTCTGGACCTGAGGCAGGGTTTTGGAGCAAGGCATTTAATCAGGGCGGTACCTACGGGGATAGGCAGAAGAAATGGCTATCAGAGGCCGTACAAAGGAGCAAAACCCGACGTCAGGGCAGGCGGCAGCCAGTCTGATGGATTCTAAGAAATTGGTGTGGAGGGGTTATTTGATCATGTGGTGGCAGTGGGAGAAATTTCTTGGTTTGTATCTTTACTGTTCTTGTTTATGATGTAGAGGTCAGAATTTTGGGGAACGAATGTGGAGCAGTGACTTCTGACCACAGCACTTGTCTTCCCTCTGGATGCCAAGATCACACAGTGCTGATGGGTTGTGGGGCACACTACACATCAAGCCTCGAAGTTCTTGGGTGAGGAGGTCACGCCGCCCATCGTGATGGTGATCTCCTGCAGCAGGGCGTGGAGGCGGTGGGAGAGTCATCTCACTCCTTTAGTGGCTCACGCTCATTTCTCTTGGCACAGTGGTGGTGCAGATGTGCTCTGCGCAGCACTCAGTCCTCCAAGCTGTTAGCGTCGTTTGTAAGGGTGTCTTCAGGTACAGGAGTGAGGGTGGCCACAGTCAGTGTTTGGTGGTGGACTCAGCAATTTTGGGATATACCAAAACTGGTTGAAGTTGAGATTGATGATGTGGTATTGGTGGCGTCAGAGAGGAATTTAAATGGTTTTAAAAGAGGCTGAGTTAAAGATCTGCTAAAGACTGACAGGCTTGGTAGGCAACATTGATCTGACTGGATTTCTGGGAGATAACAGTAGGCTTGCTTTCCACAAAGGAAACAGGTGTCTTTTCGGGCTCACTAAGGGGAATGGAAGTAATTGTTTTTAGGAGGATTATCTTTCTACAATATGGATGTAAAATGAATATTCTGATCAGAACTTTTCCATGTGTAAAACTTTATTGCCATCAGAAAGCAGTACCCGCAGTGGAGTTATTTGATGTAAGCTTGCATTTTCTGTGGGAAATCAGCAGTTTCAAGTTCTATAGTCAGATTTGGCAGAGTAAAAGGCATGTCAACAGAAATTGGAATATAGAAAAGGATCATCTTTGAAATTGAGAGAGAAGCAAATGTGACCTTTTCTAAAACTGGTCCAGATTGGGTTTGGATCTTTAAATCTGCATCAAAAGTAAGAAGAGTTTCCTAATGTTGTCTGCAGGAAAACTGTTTCAGTTAATAGCTGTGGAAGTCTGGAGGATGGTAAGAGGAAATTGGGGAAAGATGGCTGAGCAAAGAGGAAAGGGAAAAAAAAACCCCAACAATTTTAAGAAAAATTATAAGATTGAACAATTAGTTCAGTAAATGCCATCCAAAGGCTTTTGGGGGCCCAGAACATTTGTAGATAAATGAGGAACAAGGAAAAGGGAGATGGTAGGGCGAAAATGAAGAGGGAAGTCATGGCTCAAGGATGGTTGAAACTAATGGGCAATAGAAAAATACAGAGGAGTCCCAAAGAAGGTCTAAGAAGGTATAATATGATCACTGAACACTTGAAATGATGCTTAGCAAAATTAGTCATATTCTCTAGCATGGCTATAATAACAACGATTGACAATAAGTATTGGCAAGGATGTGGAGAAATTGCGACCCTCATGCATTGCTGGTGGAAGTGTAAAATGGTGTAGCTGCTTTGCAAAACAGTTTGGCAACTGTTTAACTTAATTTTTGCCTCAAAAAGTTAAACATAGATTGACCATGTTACTGAGCAAATGGATAAACAAAATATGGTATATCCATACAATGGAATACCAGTGGCTCATACAAATGAATGAAGTGCTGACATATCCTACAACATGGAAGAAACTTGAAAACATTATGGGTAAGTGGAAAACAGCAGACACAAAAGGCCACACATTGCATGATTACATTTATATGCAATGTCCAGAACAGGCAAATGGAGTCAGAAAGTAGATTAGTGGTTGTCAGGGGTTGGGATGGGGGGATGGGGAGTGATGGGTAAAGAGAACGGGGTATCTTTTGGGGGTAATGAAAATATTTTGGAATTAGTTGTGATGGTTGTACAACCTTGTGACTATCCTGAAAATCACTGAATTGTAGAGTTTAAAAAGGTGACTTTTATGGTATGTGAATGATATCTCAATTAAAAGGAGGAGGTATGTGGAGGAAAATAAATAGGAGAAACCTAGACGATCTTCTTCCAGCATCTTGGGGAATGCAGATCAATTTATAATGTCATCTGCTTGACCCAAAGCTCTTGAGAAGATGTTCTGGTTCTGGGGCCCTTGAAGGAGCCTCACTCTGAGGTGTCCTGTTGGGATGGATTTTCACTCGGTTGTTTAACATGGAGCGGAGGTTGTACTCCTTGTAGTTTAAAGCCGTGTTGATGGTTAGGAGGAGTCTTCCACCTGGGCTCAGGAGGGCCCTTTCAGCGGTGCCTGTGGAAATCTAAGTCTCTGACCTTGACTCATGTAAGCTCTGGAACGGTCTCTCTGGGATAAGGCATGCTTGACTGTTGGTAAAAATACTATGGCAGATTTGAGGATATCAGATTGCAGCAGAGTTGAGTGTCTCAAAGACCAGCAGAGTAAGGACTCCTCAAAGGCCTGCCAGCATCGTCCACAAGGGGACAGTGTTGTCTGTGGGGGAGGACTGAGGAGTCCTTGGGGCATAAGGCAAGACTTTGGGCCAAGATGGGGGATTCCCAGAGAGTTTGCTAGTTTGGGTTTTAGAGTGCTGTTGAACCAGTCTATTTCTACTGCAAGGAGAGTGCAGGTCTGTGAGGGTGGAAGTACCCTTTGAATATCTTGAATAACCTTACCGGTGAGGTGACTTCCTCTATTGCTAGAGAGGAGAAAACAGTTTTCCCAAGTTGGAAAAATTCTAGTAGCAGCTGAGCTGCAGGGGAGGAAGGGAAAAGTTGCTGGGAAAAGCTGTGATGTGTAACCTTACTGAGGCAGTGGACGAAATTTTGGGTGAGGGACTAAGGAGAGACTAAGAGGCCATTTGGGTTTCTCTAAAGCCCGTCTGTGTGGATCAAGCATCCAACCTGCTTTCAGGTATCTTTCCAGCCTCAGGTGCTGCCAGTTTAGAGTTTCTGTCTGAAAAGAAGGTTGAGTGTGCAGGGGTTGAGGAAGAGTTTTCTTATGAAGTAGCTATCTTATTTGTCAATTGAGGAGTTCCTTTTTAGCTTCAGGGGTCTGGCTACTATTGAGAGCTTTGATTTTGAGAACAGCTAATTCTTTGGGCAGTAGTAAGGTTTCCAGTAGGTTAGCTACTTGCGTTCCATTTCTGATGGGTGCCCCTTATGCTGAGGCATTATGGTCCATGCACTTTATTGATTTTTTCCACGAAAAGCAAAAAGATATTGTGAGTCAAGGTGAAGGGGGTATATTGAAAATAAAAAAATAAAAAGCAGAAGAAAATTGATAACTAGGAAGTGAATGATATTTGGTGGGATGGAAGCCAGAATGGTGTTGGGGTTAGGAACTGGAGAAAAACCTGGATTTGACTGTTTTGTTTGTTGCTTGCAAGTCCTGGCCTAGCAGGTATCTCTTGCCATTAGTCTCCTTTACTAGGAGGATGGTGCTATTACAGGAACCAGGACAGACGTGGGACTGAGGCCCTTGCCAAGGTGGTCTTGGACTATAGGATGAAGACTGTAGGGCTTCCTATTTACAGGATATGTGGTAATCTTGGGAGTGGCAAAGCAGAGTCTATTTTTTCATTGAGAGGTTCAGCCTCTCAGATTTGACTGTGTCAGTGGAGTGAGCAGCCCAAAGATAGTCATGGATTTTATTTAACATAGTTTTTACTTGAGAGTTTAAAGGAGGTTTGGGAATTTTGACAGGGGCGAGAAAAGGGATCGTCAGTGAGAGCCATTAAAGGGCAAAGGTGTGAGGTATGGAGTCAAGCTGATACTCCAGCTGGAAAGTGAATCTCTTCTCAGATTTACTGGGAAAGTGGAAGTCAGCATAAAGCCATATTGGGTAGTGAGGTGTCCTGGTGAGAAGAAGTTCAGATAAAGGCAAGTCGTGTGGTAGATGATCAGGTCCCACAGAGGTTTGGTTTAAGTCCTCTGAGGGAGAGAATAGACACTGATGGTGGACCGTGTTGCTCGTGTGATCACCAGGAAGGTGGCCTGATGTCCTTTATGGGGTGATTATTTCCCTACATGTTGACCCTACTCAAGTTTAAAAGAGGGATGCGTTAGTCAAGTTTCTCTAGGGAAACAGAATCCACAGGAGATGTCTGTAAATAGTATGAGATTTTATAAGAGTCTGTCACGTGACTGTGGGGATGCACAAGTCCAAGTTCTGCAGGCAGGCTGCAAACCAGGGGCTCTGATGAAGGTCCAATGAAGGTCCTTGATGAGTTTCCAGGAGACATTGGCTGTCCAAAGATGAGCTGGGAAATTCTCTCTGAATGCTGAAATCACTTCCCCTTTTAAGGCATTCAACTGATTGGATAAAGCATCACTCATTGCTGATGGCAATCTCTCTGGTTGATGCAGATGTAACCAGCCACCTATGCAGTAAACTCACTGATGACTAAAACCTGTAAATGTCCTTGTATTAGAATTAGCCCAGTGCTTGCTTGAGCAACAACTAGGCACAACTACCTGGCAGAGTTGACACATTAGCCTAGCCATCACAAAGGAGGATCTCTCAGAGGAGGTGGGGGTGGGGAGACTGAGTTTCAGACCCTTGTTTCCTTTTGTATTTAAAGCCAGGCAATCCTGAGTCCAACGTCCCTTTCCTGTGCAATATCTGCAAGTGCCCCATCTTTGGGGTTTTGGAGGGAACAGATTCCTGAGTCATTTCCTTCTAGTTGTTTAAATTGCAAAGCCACTGACCGTTTCTGCTGTGGAGGTCTCGTGGGTTGAGCTAGAATGTGTATTTCAGAACAAGGTGCAGTTCAAGAATTTACTTTGTTTCTGGTCATTGAGAGTGAGACTGGACTAGTCCTTCCAAAGACGCTCTAATCCATGTCTATAGTTAAAGTTGGTTTCATACTTTTGTGGTTGAGGGGAAGATAGTGGCAATGGATCCTAAAAGTCACTCCCTGATGGTTTTAGGGATTTTCTGATTTCTTTGGAGGTCCTTGGTCTTTCTGAAAAGTGGACCATTTTGGCTTTTTTAAACCATAAAGTGACATGCCTGGGACCCACTAGCAGATGCACAAATTTACATAAATCAGGGAGCTGAGCATTATATGCCCCAAGAGCCAGGAGGAATGGATTAGTCGTGAGATCATCAGGAGACATTTTTTTCACTTTTCAGTACCCTTGTACCAAGCAAAATAAGCTGAGAAACGCTCTTAGAGCCCCAAGAGTCTAGGGCACCTCAGAGGTAGACAAGTTCAGGGAAATCCCAAGTGCCCCACAGGGGACATTGGAGTTTTAAGTTGTCATTTTTGGAGGTCATGAACAGAATTGTCACCTCAGTGGGGAAGTATATAATTGATGGGGGTTGATTAAATTTCCCGTAGAACCAACATTAAACAAAACTGGCAACAAATCCAAACCAGAAGAATGCTTAACCTAAAAGTCAACATCAAATCTCTGTAATGCCCCTGGGGACAGGAATCAGGGACTGGAGTCACCGTGGGACCCCTGTATTTCCTATCAGGAAAGGAGCACAAAGAAGTTCAGAGGTCACAGTCCCTGGACAGAGAAGATGGGCACCCAGAGTGGGCTTCCACTCCCATCTGATTCATGGCACCAAACTGCCAAAGACAAAAACCAGGCAAGAATGGAGATCAGTTTAATTCAGGCCATTGCAATAGGGAGAGCAGGGTCTTAGACTTGTGGGGAGGGGTGAAAGAGTTCCAGTGGAGATGAGTTATGATTGGTGTTGTTTTGCAAAACGGCAAGTCTCAGTTTTCTCAAGAGGAAATGTTTTTCTCTGTGGTTAGTTTCAAGGGGCCAAACAGTTGCGATCTTAGCTAACCAATCATGAGACAAAGAATAGGGAGCTGAAGGGTCTGTGTTTGGCCTTGTCAGCAGATTCAGGCAAAAGGGGAAAAGTCTTTGTTCCACCTTGTCATAACTCATTATGAAATAGCCTGTCCTGATAGAAGTTTATTCAACTATCTTGCAGAATGGGTTTAAAAAGTATTAAAACTAGTCGTACATGTTAGGGGAATACAGCATGTTAACCATGTGGTATTTACATATGTAGGATAAGTTCAGAGGGATTGTTTTTCTCTTATACTCTCACTTATCTGCCAACACAAAGCTGAGTTCTACCATCAAATCGTATCCAGATGCTGACCACTTCTCACACCCCAAATGCTGTAACCCTACAACAAGATACCATCATCTCTTGACTGGTGTTGCATTAGTTCAGGCTCCCTGCCTCTACCCTTGATCCCATATATTCTCCTCACCAATTAGCAGCAAGAGTGATCCTATTCAGCCTCATATAGATCATGCCGCTCCTTACCACCCTGCATCTCTCCATCTCACTCAGCTTTACCACCAAAGACCTTATTGGAGCCTCCGTGAACGAACTCTCTGCTGGCTTCCTTGCTCTGCTTTGCACTTTCCAGGCGTTTGCATCTGATCCTCCCTCTACATGGACTGCCTGTTGCCCAGATGTGCATCTGGCTAGTCCACTCCTCCTCCCAGTCTCTGCTAAAACATCATCTTCTCAGAGAGGTCTCGCCTAGTTATTTAAACTCCATCACTCCCCTGCCCTCGCTCCCTACCCTCTTCCCTGCTTTATATTTCTTTATAACTTTAATAAACTGCAAATGTACAATGCAGCTTAACTTATTAGTTTATTCATTGTCTGTTTCTTTTTACTAGAACGAAAGCTTCATGAGGGCAGGGACTTCTGTTTCATCAATGGCTGAGCCCCCAGCACTTGGCAAAGTGCCTCCACGTGGTGAGTTCTCAGTTAACATTTGGTGAATGAATGAATGATTTGTACACAGTTTGATTTATTGTTGGATCTGAAGGATTTCGATTCAATTTTACACTTCCATTTTAAATTCTCTACAGTTACTTGCAAACTGGCATCTAGAACCCTTGCTTTCTCTCCCATGACTTAGGTAGCAAAATGCATTTATATAGGTGCGCATAGCATCTGAAGACTATGACTAAACTCAAACCTTAGTCAGAAAAAAATCACACACAAAGTGATGTGCAGGAGGTGAAGACACTATGAATTCTTAACTAAAATGCATTTTCCCCTATAAATTCCTTATGGTACGTCACTCCTTCTAGACCACAAAACACTCTTCCATCTCTAAGTCTGTGCATCTTGAAGTATTAATTTTCAGGATACTGAAAACTAGTCAAATGCCAGTTTGGTTCAAATGGAAAACCTACCCTACGTGTCGTTGCTCACAATGGCTATTAGGCTTTTTCTTTTCCATGACACTGACTTTGATATGCTGGCAACCAAGCATTTAACTGCTTAACTAATAAATTCATTTTTAGAAATAAATATTATAATGATGTTTGCAAAGATTTGTAGTATCTCACATTTTCACATTATCTTCCCATATCATCTAGAATAAGAGAAGCATAACTGTAGAGAGGAAAGGGCAGTTGCAGAACCAGAAATACCTGGCGTTGAATTCTGACTCTGCTACGGATTGTGTGACTTTGGTTGAGGTACTTAAGCTTTTTCAATGTGCTAGCATGTCAGCTTCACACAGGCAGTGTCTGTTTTTCTTCTTTTTTTTCCCTTGATGTATTCCTAGTGACTAATGCAGTGACTGGCACTTATTATACTTTCAATAAATATTCACTGAATGAATAAATGAATGAATATTTTTATTTAAAATATGAGCGAGCATAACAAGAAAGTAATGAAATAAAGTAATGAGATAAAGCAACTTCCACCATGGGTAGCTCATTTCAGCAATAGTGTGCCTCATTTTTTTTTTTTTTTCATCACTCAAAAGAGCCTTTTGCTGACCCTATCCCTTTAAAATTATAATCCCATTTTGTTCTTTCCCTAGTGGTTACCGTCATTTAATTGTCTGTCCTACCCCACCATAATAGAAGGTTCATGAAGAACGGAAGTCTTACAGTGCTCACTGCTCTAGCGCCTGCTCCCATGTGCCAGTCACAAGGTAGATTCTTTGCAAATGTTTGTTAAATGTTGAAGGAACCAAGAAGTAGTTGATGTTCTTTTTGTTTTTATCATTATCATAGTTTAGGATCTGACAGTTCCTTCAGGAGACATTTGACCTAACCAAGCAACCAAGGGATAAAAGCAAAGAAAACGTATGAATGAAAAAGGTCTGAGAAGTGTGAATGAGGAAGTTGCATGTGAATGGGGAAATTACTAGAAAGTGTTACAAGGGCAGATATCAGCTATGTTTTGCTCACACTTTTATCTATGGAACAGAGCACTGTGTCTGCCATATAGGAACTGCTCAAAAACACTGGTTGAACAAAATAAGTTTTATGAGGACAATTAAGACTATTTTCCCATGAGACAGCTATAATTGTGAGTAGAATGATTTCTCTTTTGTCTAGTTGTCAAACAAAACATGGAAGTTGGATTATTACTTATATCCTGAGTAATAAGTTCTGGTCAATGTGTCATGGATGGAATCTCTTCCTCACCCCTCAGGGAAGGGAATGTCATGTTACTTTCCTTAGTCTGCAATCAAGAGAAATCTGCTTTTGAGTCCGTGCCCCCCAGGATAGTGGGAATTCCACCTCAGTCACATGTTCTGGGTCTCCTTCCCCCTTTATGTGGCTGTACTAGAATGTGGTGTCTGGAAAGTGGGGGAGCCCTGGCCATTAGTCTTCACTGGCCATGGGGTGTCCATGACCTGATGTTCCATACTGCCAGCCTCCGCCTCCTTCAGAGGGCGTTTCCACCAAAAGTGATTGGGAGCTCCCGTTGGAGACCACCCTGTGCTCTCAAGGCCTGGTGTCAGGGACAGGCCCTCAGCAGGTTTCAGTCCTCTTTAGGACCCACATTTTGAAGGGAAGTTGTGCCAGAAAGTCTAATCTTCTGCAGGGCCGGGCTGGGTCTTTTCCTTCACCCCTCCTGGTTTAGCAACACCCACCAAATGTGTCTTAGCTTTTACAGTATTTGTTTAGAGTTTTTCATGAGTGCAGACCGTCAGAGAGGTGCTTCAGCTTTCTTAAGCACCTAGTGGTTATTTCTGAACGGTTTTGTCTTTGCACCTGAGTGCTTTTTTTGGTTCACTTTGTGTTGAGGTCTCCTCTTTCGAGTCACAGGGGTGCATGTGTGTATGTGCGCATGTATGCGTGTGCATGTGTGTGTGTATTTGTGCATGTGTGTGTGGGTGCACGTGTGTGTGCATGTGTATGTGGGTGCACGTGGGTGCATGTGTGTGTCTTCTCCAAGCACGGTATAAAGAGCAGATTAAAGGGCAGTCTTCTCTGTCAGGGTACCAGCTTTCTCTTGCCTCTGTAGTGGACTCTAGGGGCCTAAAGAAGGATATTCAGAGCAGCTGTGGCTTTTCACTGCTTTGCTAGGTTGCCATCTGCTGAAGCTGGCAGAATCCAGGCCATTCCTCCAGAACAAAACATCTCCTTTTCCTCTGGCTAAACAATTCCGAGTGTTTTGTGGCCTGCAATCATGGCATCAGTTTTTAGCTTCAGTTAAGTGAAGACACATTTTCGTTTTCCTCTGGGTGCGTATGGAGAAGGCTGATCCGCATTGCTCTCTGGGTTTCAGCACGGCCAAAGCTGGATCTCAAGTGCTCAGATCACGCAGCCACGTACACTTAGCCTCAGCCTGGGTCCCTGAGCAATCAGCCTTCCCAGGCAGCAGCTGCTGGCCTTGGTAGGAGCTGCTGCCCCACCTCCCAAGTGGTGTGCCCGCTTCAGGGTTCAAATATCGCTCCTTCCGGAACTGGCTTTTCATCCCCAGAAAACACCTCCTTTTCCAGGAGTTCATCATTTCTGGCAGAGGCTGAAGGGCTGAAGGTATTTTACCAACACATGGCTTAAAGCAGTGGCTCTGGTCTCGGTTTACATTCAGGCTGAAGGCATCCCAGCGCTCTCCTGTCCAAGAAACCGCCACCATCTGCCCTGCCCTGTTTAGGAAAATGTGCTCTAGTAGAAATTCAGAGCCTGAAAAAAGGATTCGAGGTATCTTCTGTGATACCCTTTTCTTTAGCTTCTCTGGAATTGGTAGGTAGTTTAACTCGAATAAGCTCTACTTTTCTCTCCTTTTCTGAACTTTCTGTCCCTCAATTTGTATCTACCTTAGGGATGTCTTTAAACATCTGAAAACCCGTTTTCAAACTGGCTCTTAGCATGATCCACTGATGCTGTTGTTTCTTCTTACTGTTATTCCCAAAATTGGGAGCGAGTATGAGCATTACTCAGCTGTCTGTACTATTTCTACAACAGGGTCTTGGCTGTGGTTTAAAGTCCAATAGGCCAACATTATAGGGGTTACGATTAGTCCATGAGGCAAGAATGGTCTGCAGGAATATTTTCAGGAACCTGAGTAGAGTCTCAAGAGGAAGCAAGTGTAACTCTCTCTGTCCTTGAGTGCTAGAGAGGAAATGTTAGCTTATTTCTTCTAAATTGGCTTGTATTTGGCCCCGAACCCCATTTACTAATATGGTGAAAAATCAGACCTCAATTTTATTTGTTGACACCCTTCTTACTACATAGGTTCCGTAACAAGCTGGGCTTGGAAGACAGCTAGCTTCATAAGTAAACTGGGAACTTCTTAGTCCTTGATGGTACTTGCTGGTACCTTGCTCCATCTGTTGTTCGATGCTACTCTTGAGATTGGCCGCTTGCCATCACCGGGCCATGGGTCCTCTTGGTGGGTTCAGAGACACCCTTTTATGTCATCCTCCCCATTGCCTGAAGACTGGCTGTATAGAACTTCACGGTTCTTGAGGCTTTGGTGCTTGATCATCAGGTACTGCCATTATCTCATGCCCCTCATGGAAACTCCATCATGATGCCTAAATACAAGAAGGCAGAAGCCGCCACTGTTCATGGAAACTCCCAGGTGCCCCCAAGTGGTCACCCTTTCTCTCAGAGGTTAAGTTTCCTTTTCTTTTAAACGCTTGGAACCAATCTTTCTCTTCCTTCTGAGTAGGACTCTAGTTCTCAAACCACAGGGCAAAGTAAAAGGCCATCAATAGCCTCTGAAGGAGAAAACCTTGACTTATTAAGATATAAGGTAGGAAAAGCTCTTGTTTGCTGAATCTTTTTCAATGACAAGAAGTGAAAACTAGTAATTCAATATGGTTTCCTAACCCAGTATGAATCCACTGAATTTGTTTTCATGAAGGCAGGTAACAGGTCATTCTTCCACCTCTGTCTCCTCGTGGTAGCATTGTATAGGGTATGTGGTAGACTTAGTAGATACGTAGTTTGACAGGTGAGTCTTCCTCTCTCCTGCCTATCTTCCATGGAGATAGAGCCGCAGTGAAGAAATGTGACTGTAGCTTCCCTCCTGCTATCAGTCACTCACTGTAGATACATCAGTGAATACAACAGACAAAAACCCCTTTTTTTGTGGAAGTTGCATTGCAGTGGGTCATGGAGGGAGATAGATAATTGTATTAGTCAGCCAAAGGGATGCTAATGTGAAATACCAAAAATGGGTTTGTCTTTACAAAGGGTATTTATTTGGGGTAGAAGTCCACAGTTACCAGGCCATAAAGCATAAGTTTCTTCCCTCACCAAAGTCCATTGTCACGTGTTGGAGCAAGACAGCTGCCGACATTTGCCCAGGGTTCAGGCTTCTTGGATTCCTCTCTTCCCGGGGCTGCGTTTCTCTCCGGGCTTAGCTCCTGTTTCCTCCACA
>JAQZBX010066905.1:0-16028 GCA_029593785.1 Cabassous unicinctus
AATAATCCTAAAATCTGTAGAAAGCAAGGTGCTTTAAAAAAAAAGAAATAAAATCCAAACAAAAGCGTAGTTGACACAAGTATCACCAGGTCCTTATAAGTTAGTAAGAAGATTAAATTATTCATTGTTAATAAATTTCTAAACTCTGAATGTGATAAAGTTGTTAGAGTGAATCTTACCATATCCACACTGCTTGCAGTCTTTTCCTCAGAATTAGGGAGAATCTGCCAAAACTAAAGAGAACAAAAGATACATAATAATTATCCCTCAGTGGTGCTCTGGGGGAGAGACAGCGTCAATTCTATCAATTGCACTCACAACCACCTTCTTAGTTCCACTACAAAATAAAGTTAATCTGCACAGGGAATGCAAAAATAATGAACATCCAATGGGCACTTTTGGGATCCAATAGAATGTGGGAAGAGACAGAGTCAATCATGAAAGTATGTCTAAAACCAACTCCATCTCTTCACTGAGGAATAAAAGCCTTAACTCTTTAGATGAAGGGCTGTGAATTAGGCAGCTGCAGACACTGTTGTAAAGCAATGTAACTTGGGGGAAAACATTTGGGATATAACAAACTCTTTCTCAGGATGAGGAAAGCAATCCATGATAAAGCAAGCAGGGCCTCATAAGGACAGATGAGGGCACTTGGATGGTGTTCTTCTCATGTGCCATCCTCCTTATATCCCAGCCTTTCCCCTGGAAGCTTGGATTCAGAGAGGACAACAAGAAGGAACCAGGTCAACCTCAGGTGGTTGTCATGTTCTGGAAGTGTGTCCCTGTCCCTAGGCTGGGTCCCATATGTACAATTGGGCCTGCACAAGTGGGAACAGGAGCTCTCATCCTTTACACACAAGACATCCCAATGAGAAAGTTGTTTCCCACATGGAGATGCAGAGCAGGGTGGAGGCAGGTGGAGGAAGGCTCAGCTTCCTAGGTTGCTCTGGAATGTCAGGTCCAAGCATACATCTAGGTAGGTCTGGTATCCCTGTGAGGACCATCCCATAAGCTCAGCCTTCAGAAACTGGTGATGTGCAGGAGGATTAGTGCTACATGTTCTTTCTGCTGAACTTACTTGCTTCACAGAAAACAATTATAGGAAGCTTTAATATCATATTCACAGTAAAACATTTTATAATTTTAGGTATAAAGAATAGGTGATGAATGATCAATTGGTACAGGCATGAAAAACTGAAAGAGAGATTTTATTAAATATAAATGCATATCAGGAATGGCATTTGGATGAGAAGTTAACACATTGTGAAACTGTTTTTCTTATCTTACACATTTTTGATATGTATTGAAAACCAATGCATAATACAATGATGACATCTTACATAAAAGAATCATAATTTATAAGGGACTTAATGTAAGTGCAGGGACCTGGTATTTGATGCTGTAGGAAAGAAGAGAGCAAAGTGAGGCACTGGATGCTGCTCCTAGAGATGTCCAGGCTTTCCTGCATCCTCCTAACTCTCTGAGGACATGGGTTTTTACCTGAAGGAGGTGGGGATGACTTGCCTGGGCATTCACAGATACGTCAGTTAAGTTGACATAACTTCACAGAGATGGTAAATGCAACTTTGGTTCACATTTTCAGGCACATTCATAATAAAGGGACAAATTTCCATAATTTCATAAAATTTTATATATATGTGTGCATGCATATATTTAAGTACACATTTAATAAAAAAAAAAAAACCCTCTTCTGAGTTTGAATATTGGTTACATCATAGTACTGCTTAGAATAGATGCAGTGGCTGTCCTCTGGGGTTATGTATTGTGAAGCAAGAAATGGAATACTAAGCAAGGCCAGGAAAACCCTTCCAGCCCCACTCTACACCTGCCCAGAAGGCTGGCCATGCACACCACCTGGTGGTCATGAGGGGCACCTGCAGCCCGGCCCCTCTTGCATCCTGCAGGAGATGTTTTTGTCAGGGCTCACCCTGACTTCCGTCTCTTGCACAGTAGTACATGCCCGTGTCCTCAACTCTCACGCTGCTCAGCTTTAAATAAACTTCATTCTTGGAGGTGTCTCTAGTGATGCTGAGTCGGAACTAAAGCGTCGGCTTATAGCTTGTGCTTCCACCACTCCATATTACACCGAACCACTCCAGCCCCTTTCCTGGAGCCTGGTGGATCCAGTGCATACCATAGCTGGTTAAAGAGATTCCAGAGACTTTGCAGGTGAGGGACAGGGTCTGCAAGGGCTTCACCAGGCCAGGTCCTGACTCCTACAGTTGTACATGGGACAGGACACCTGGGGACAAGGAGAACCACAGTGAGTCATGTTCAGATGCACCATCCCCATTACCTTCATGTCTGAATACTAAGATACTCACATCTGGGAGCTGCCACCAGAAAAAGTAAAAACCACAAGGGCTCCATGTTTTTGTGGATGGTGTCCATGATGCCCAGGAAATATTATCCAGACTGAGGAGAAAGCTGAATTTAAGTAAATTTGTGCTTTGGTTTCATCTGTCTGCACATGTGGTGATTTGCATCTGGGAGGCAACCCTGTATGTAAAATGAGAAGGGTGAGGGAAGATCCTTGTCTTGGGGAACCTAGGGAAGAGGACACTGGCTGAACCCTTAGAGAACACAGTCCAATCCCTGGAGTGGCGCTCACTGAACCCAGGCTTATTTGCCTATAGACAGGAAGTGAGTTGAATGAGGAGTCAAATGTGGTCAGGGATTAAAAACTGGCTCTGGGAATATGTTCATTTTGTCCCTACTCACAGTGATAATATATATGTGATTGTGTGTGTCTGTTTTTGCACATATTTATTCCACATATATGGAATATATCATATGTATATAATATATAATAAGTATATATTTCCTAACAATGTGGGTTATAATAGATTCTGTTGATTTTTAAAACTATTTTAATTCAAGTTTATCATTCATATTTGAACATACATATAAAATAAATGTATAATAGAAGTTGTGAACTTAAAAAACAAATATACATATCATTATACAGGGCTCCCATACATTATTCTGCCACCAACCACTTGCATTGTTGGTAAAACAGTTGTTACAAGCTCTGAAAAAGTATCATCAAAATTACTCATAACTATAGTCAATATTTTACATTTGGTGTATTTCCCCCCAATCCACCCAGTTATTAACACCTTATGTCACTTTTATATATTTGTTATAGTTCATGGATTACATTCTCATATTTGTTCTGTTAACCACAGTCCATCTTACAGCACAGGATTCATTGTGTTATAGAGTCCCATACTTTGCACAATCCATTCAAAGTGTAAACCCAGGGGCTCTCATTTTCATCACAGAGTTGTGCTGTCATCACCTCAGGCAATTTTAGAATTTTTTGATTACTTGAAAATGAAAAATTCCATTTCCCCCTATACCTGCCATTCTTGTCTCTTAAAGTTGATGTTTTTTATTTACCTTTACTCCTAAAAATTACAATATTTTTGTTAATTATTATCCATAAGTTATATTAGTTTTAATTTTACCATGTATCACCATATCCTTAGTACTTTGTAAATGAAGAACTTTCTGATATTAGCCACAATCTTCACCCACCACCAAAATCTGTTATACAGTCCCTAAATTATTACCTAGATTCATTTCAATTAAAGTATTACATCTGCAGAATATCACATTCAGCCACAATCACATTTATAAATCATCTATATTAGTTATACACACTCTACTGTATTTCCATCAACCCTTTTCATTTCCACACATTTACAATAAACTTTCTTAAAAATTCTACATACACTAAGCATCAGCTCCCATTCTCATCACATATTTTATTTCCTAGTAACCTATATTCTAGAGTTTACCTCCATGAGCTTACTCCTATTTAGATAATATAAGTGAGACCATACACTATTTGCCCTTTTGTGTCTGACTTATTTCAATCAACATAATGTCCTCAGGGTTCATCCATTTTGTCATATACATGTTGATTTCATGTCTTTTTTAAGGCAAACAGTATTCCATTGAGTTCATGTACAACATTTTGCTTATCCTTTCATCAGGTGATGGACACTTCTGGTTGATTTTTGGAGAATCCTTGGAAGAAAGGGCATTTGGCATCTCTAATTTTTTATGTCATTCCTCAGTTGTGAAATTTTAGTAAGTTGTCAGAGCTGTTGTATATTTTCATTACACTATCAGTTGTATAACCCACTGTCGGAGCCAGGAAAGCCCAGTGTGTGCCTCCCCTCTGACCACCATGACTGCCCAACCACCACTTGCCCTGGGCCTGCCCTGACATGTCACACCTGTGCTCCTGGGGCAGGTCAGCCCCACCCACCATCAGGCTCCTCATCTGAACATTGATTGGTTTGCACCAGTCATCTCTGAATACATCTTGCTACCTTAACAGAGCATGAACAGAACTTGAAAGCAGGATATTGTAACCTGACTATTCCATAATGTTAGTTAAAGGTTGAATAATAAATATGGTAAGATGTTAATCTCTAGTCTTTCCAAGTGGGTGAGGCTCAATGTGAGGTGAAAAGGACTTGGCCTGGATGCTAAAGTCACCATTGATTATGGTAGGATTTGGGGATTATGGAGATTATCATACAGCAGGTTCCAAGGTAAGGGAATTGTGGCTGAGGATTTCAGAAAGACCATGGATGAAAATTGAATTCACATGTAGAGTGAATTATATCAATGTGAGGACACTGCACTGAAGGTTAAGGTGCATATTTCAGGGGTGACATTTCTACATTTCCCTGTTTGGTATAATTGTAAGATTACCATTTGATTATATTTATTCATGTGGATGAACTTCTGTGTATATTTTTTATTTCACATAACATTATAGCTTTTATTTATCAATTAAATTCCCCAAGTTTAAATGCATTAATGAAATTTCACTGAACCTATGTCTTAAGCCACATAGCAAATTCAAGACTAGGTTTACCTGATTCTTCCCATAAGATGTGTAGAGAAGTCATAAGGAAAAACCCAGATGCTGTAGGGCAGCCCCCTTATACTCCCCCAGCACATGCACCTAGTACAGTCCTAAAAGATACATGTTCCTGTTGCCCCCAGCACTTGTCCCAGGTTCTGTCCCTGCATTTGGTAGTCTTGAGCCCCCCTTCAACTGGCCCTGGTCCTGACCCTTTGGCTTTATGGTTCTGGGTTGCTCTTGCACCTAACCTTGACCTTCGTTTTCCTGCTCTCCCCTTGCAGTGATCCAATTCTGGACTCTGGACTCAATTTTGCTGAGTGACTTCTGCTGTGCCTTGGCTCTGGAGGCTGGGCTCCATTGTCCTAGCTCTTCCCCCACCTGCCCCAGGTCCTGTCCTCAGCACTTGGCAGTGCTGAGCTTCCCTGCATCTGTCCCTCTTCCTGGCCCCTGGTCTCAGGCATCCATTCCCCTCCCTCCACCTGGCCCTCATTCACATCTCTGGACTCAATGAGATGAGCTACACTTGAACCTACCCTGTACCTGCTCAGTGATCTCTAGCTTCCCCTCACTTGTCCCTTGACCTGGTCCCTGGGCTGCATGATCCTGACTTCCCTTGGTGCCTACCCTGGTCTGACTCATTGGCTCAGTATTTCTGAAAACCCCCTGCAGTCAGTCCTACTGCTCTTGTAAAGAGCTGTAGGTCTGGGTCCTACATTCTTCCCTCTAATATGGGTCCCACACAGCATATATTCTTTAGCCTTGAGCATTGAGGTTATTGTATGTAGGTGTCAGCTGAAGATGGCTTTGGAAGGCAGCCTGGCCATGGATGGCTGTACTACAGTTGTGGTCTGTATGGCTGCTGCAGCTTCCCAGCATCTGCAGCGCCTTGCCAGGCTTCTCTGGATTCCACCAGAGGACATGGGCATCAAAACTGCTCACTCTGCTCTCAGCTGCTGGACTCTCCAGGTGTTCTCAGGGACACTGATCATGGGTCAGAACAACTGTTCCCTAGGAGAGGAGAAGAAACACAGATCATTAGATCAAATTCCAGGTCACAAAAGTCACCCTCCCCTGTCTTGTCTGCACTTGATCCTGGAGCAGTGGGGTCCAGAGCACCCCCTAGCAAAAAATCATTGGGTTTTTCTCTCTCAGCATGTGTGTCAGCTGCCAAAGAATAGACTTAAATGAGGAAGTGCCCACATGTTGGCAGGGGCTGGCCCATTCTGGCCAGCCAGATACTGCTAGACCAAAATATTTAATGTTGAATTTCAACCTGTGGTACACAGTTGTGCTGTGGCTCAGTCAGCATCCTTAGAACACTGGAAAAAAAAAACAAAAGAAAAAAAAAAAGACGTGCATTTGTTTCACTGAATAGTGAATGTGAAGGAAAGAAAGGAGAACCTGAAAGCTTGTTCTATCATAGGTATGAGCTGCTATGATACATGAAGAACATTCCATGAAGTATGTTTTAAAGCCTTGTTATATCTGAGTGGCCTTAAAAGCCAATTTAACTGTTTCAGGGCAGCCACAGTACAGATATGATCTCTGTGTGCCTTCCACCTGGCCCTTATTAAGTGGTGTGAATGTTGTACATTTATTGTTAAAGGACAGTCTGCAATAATAAAGTTAGTAGCCAACATGTGTGCCCAGCAGTGCTGAGACCTGGCTGCTCTATTTTAAGCTTTGGCAACACAATGTATGCAACAGATGTCCAGATATGAATCTATTTATGGAAAAGTTTATATGTGTTTTACAAATGGTTTTACTATCTTATATTAAAATTACCTTTTGACAGGTGTGCACTTTTTTGTCTCCAGTGAGCACATACCATGTGGATTTTATATGTACATCAGTAGTGTGAATCCACTGGCACAGTGTGTGTAAATGCTAGATGTGGTGAGATTTTATCTTATAAATGTGATCAGATAAAATAATTCCTGTTAGAAACTGTAAGGAAACCACCTGAATGTTTGACTTGATGACTGATGTTGTATGGTTTATGTTAAATGTATGTTCTTTTAATACATGAATAAAGCATAAAAAAGTGATCATTGTAATATATTTTATTGCATATGAAGCATGAAAACTTTTAACATTAAATAAACTGCAAAAGTTCTAAAAAAAAAAAAAAAGAATAATGATGTGATGCTTAGGCTAATGTGTCAATTCAGCCATGTAATTTTGCCCAGATGTTTGGTCAAGCAATCACTGGGCTAATGGTAATACAAGGCCTTTTGTGGACTCTAGTCTCCATTGAGTTTACTGCATAGATGGCTGATTACATCTACATCAATCAGGGAGATTGCCATCAGCAATGAGTGATGGTTTAACCAATCAGTTGAATGCCTTAAAAGGGGAAGTGATTTCAGCACTCACAGAGAATTTCCCAGCTCATCTTTGGACAGCCAACTCTCCCAGAAACTCATCAAGGACTTTCATTGGTCTTTCACTGGAGCCCATGGTTTGCAGCCTGCCTGCAGAACCTGGATTTGTGCATCCCCACAGTCACATCAGAGACTGTTATAAAACCTCATATTATTGACAGATATCTCCTGTTGATTCTGTTTCCCTAGAGAACCCTGACTAATACAAATGATAATGATCCATTTTTTGTAAATATCCTTTAATGGGTTGAGAAAGTTTCTTCTGTACCATGCTCATTGATAGTACTTAAAAAGATATTGGATTTTAAGGGAATTTATCCTTGCATATTGAGATGATCATTCAGTTTTCCTTTTTATTCTATTGATTAAATGTTTTACATTAATTGGTTGATGCAAGATAAGTAAATCTTTAATCCCTTAGGAAAAATGGATTTTTATGACACATAATTATTTTTATATGCTACTGGATCTTTCTATCTAGCATTTATTTGAGGATAGTGTCTCTATACTCCGAAGATAAATTGATATCACAATTTGGGAAGAATTGTGAATAATTCCTCTCTGAATGATTTATAGAATACATCTATGGAGCTATAGTGACCTTGAATTTTCTTTTTGGGTACTTATGATTACCGATAAAATCTCTTCATTTGTTATATGTATAGTAAGATGATTTTTCATTTACTTTGGAAACATTTTCATCATATTGTGTGTTTATAGGAATTTTTCCATTTCATTTAAGTTTTCTCATTTATTTTGGCACATCATTAATCAAAATATTTCTTTCAATCATTGTTATTTCTGTTATGTCACCCTGTCATTAGTAATTCTAATAATTCTGGTAATTCTACTATTTCAAATTTATAGTTGAACATGTCTTGATATATTTTTTAAAATTTCACTTATTATTCTCTTCCTCTCCAGAATTTCCATTTGCTTTTTAATAATACCTGTCTCTTTACTGATATTATTTGGTACAATATTACTAATATATCTTCATTTCCTTCTTTTATCATTTTCCACTCATGAATACATTTATAATGACTACTTGAAATAATTAATCTGTTAAATATGATATTTGAATTTTCTCACAAGTAGTTTCTGTTACATGCATTTTTCCAGTGTATGGGTTATGTATTTATGCATCATTGAATAACTCATAATTTCTCATTGGAAACTGGACAGTCTGGGTAATATATTGTAGCAAGTCTAGATACTGCCAGTCTTTTCCCCCAGTGCTAGTTCTTTGCCTTCTTACTTGTTTAGTGACTGGCTGTAAAAATTCAGTGAAGTATCCCTCCACCACTGTGTTGAGTCTCTGATAGTTTCCTCAGGGAAGTGCAGATTTTGTTATTCCACAGTCATCCTGGCATGAGAGTTGTACTTGTGGTCCCCTCTTCAAGTGACCATACCTCACTGGTGTACATAAATAATTGTTGTCTAGTTGCTCTATTTGTTACAACTATACAACGAGGTCCAAATATGTTTACAATACCATCTAATCAAATTTTGGACACCTCTGAGTGTTAGTGATGAGGTCAATGCTGGGAGTATTTTTCTAACCCAAGAGGTCTCCTCTCAGCTGTCTTATTATCCATGTGTCACTTGTAAACTATCCGGTCTTCAGGATAGATTGTGTCTTCACTAGTCCACCATTCTGCCAATTCCCTTCACCACAATGCCAGTTTGTGAGGAAATTCTGAGGTTTAAACTTCTCTCAACTATGTTCAAAGAATTGAGGCAAGATCTTTTAACAGAACTCTAAAGCTGAGGCTGGTAATATGAAAACCTCACTCTGAAAGAAACCCCACATTTTAGTAAGTATTTGGTGAATAAAGGGAGAGAGATTCAGTTCCTCTAGGTTTGCCACTCCTTGCTTGGAATCAATCTCATGAGACAAACAGGGAAATATCAGGGGCCCACATCCAAGATTGTGCTTCAATTCCAGAGGGGAAATAAGCAAAAGAAGGAAGCACTACATCTTGATCACACTCATTCTGGACTTATCCTCAAAAAAAAAGCATCTAGGTCAGGATTAGAGCTGCTGATGCCCTGCTCTTCCAGGGAAGAAATATCTCTTATGGACTTTTACTTGTTTAGATTCTTTCACCCAACATAGATGTAATAATTCATTGTTATGTTATGTATCAGGTGTCCATTAATTTGAACAACAAACAGTATTTCAGTATATCCATATGCCTAAATTTGTTTTACTTTCTAACTTGCTTATTGGTGTTTTTGTTGTTTCCAATTTATGTGTAACTCATTGTGGCCACATAGATAGCTGAGAAAAAATTTGCCCTTATTCTTATAATAACAATAAAAAATAAGAGATCTGGAAAAACTGCAAATTTTCTAAATGTTATCAACATGGAAAAATTTGATGTCACAGAGCTAAGAAAAATGCTAAAATTTCAAGAGAGTAAAGTGTTAAAAGAGAGAAATAGCAGCCACATTAAAACCTGGTGGGGGCCAGTGTTGTCAGATCACACATAAGTTAGTAAGATTAAATTACTAAATTATTAAATTAAATTCATTTGAATTAAATTAAATTATTAAATCATTAATAAATTTCTAAATTCTCAGTATGATAAAGTGGTTAGGGTGAATCTCACCTGGCCCACATTCATACTGTCTTCATGGATTTTTTTCCAAAATTAGGGAGAATACACCAAAAACCTACACAGAACAAAAGAAAACAAATAATAGATCATTCCCAGTGGTGTTTAGGGAGAGAGACAGCAACTATTGTAGAAATACACCCACAATTCCCTCCTTAGTTCCATTACAAAATAAAACAATTATTCTGCATGGGAAAAGCAAATGAAATCAATACACTATGGACACTGGTGGGATCCAATAGAAGGTGGACAGAGAGAGCTCATCATGGAATGAATGTCCAGAAACCTCCCCCCTACTTCACTATGGAATAAAAGCCTTAAACCATGGATGGAGTTCTCTGAAATAGGCCACTAAAGACAATGCAGCTTAGATGGCAATATCTTGGAAAATACACACTCTACCTCAGAGAGGAGCAGTAATACATGGCAGGCCAAACATTGTCTCATAAAGAGGGACAGGGGCACTTCGATGATATTCCCATCACTGTCCATCCTGCTCATTTCTCAGCCTCTCCCTGGAATCTTGAATTCAGAGACTATGATAGACAAGTAGCCAGGTAAGCTCCAGGAGATTTTCATGTTCTGAAAAGCTGTCCCTGCTCTTGCACTGGGTCATATAAGCATACTGGGATGTGCACACCTGGGAAGAGGAACTCTTCTTAACACAAGTCACACTGATGAGAAAACTGTTTCCCACATGGAGCTACACAGCAAGGAATAAGAACTTGGAGGCATGCTCTGCTTCACAGAATGCACTGGAACATGAGGTCATGCACACATGTGAATAGGTCTGGCCTTCCTGTCAGGACTCTTAGGTCAGCTCTGCCTTTGGAAACCTGTGGATGTGTGGGGAGGATAAGAGTGTCACAAGTTCTTTCTGATGGCTTCCACTACTGCACAGAAAACTATTTGATGAATCTTAATATTATATTTACAGAAAACACTTGATGATGTTAGGGAAAAAGTATATGTGGCAAATGATTGATTGATAAAGGATGATTTACAAATATCATGAATGCTATTTGGATTAAAAAATGATATATTGTGAACCTGCTCTTTTTGTCTTACATATCTATTATATGCTGAAAAGCTATGTGAATGATACAATGATGGCATTTTTTGTAATAGAATCATAATTTATAAGGGCCTGAATATAAGTGCAGAGGATGTGTCTTTGATGCCACATGAAATGGAGAGAACAAAGTAAGGTATATATATATATTTTATATATATGGAATTTATAATATGTATATATATAATAGGCATGTATTCCATGACAATGTTGATTATAATGGATTTTGGATGATTTTTGAATTAGTGGCAGTAAGGGGTGTTTGGTGCCACTTTCCCCACTTTGTAAAGGTCATTCCATGGCTGTAATTTCATGGGTGAAATTTAAGTCATTTCTCATAACTGTTATATATTTTCTTTACTCCTATTAGTGGTATAATCCCCTGTGGGAGCCATGAAGTTCCAGTGTGTGCCTCCCCTCTGACCACCATGACTGTCCAACCACCATGGTCCTGCCCTGATATGTCACACCTGTGCTACTGAGGCAGGTCAGTCCCACCCACCATCAGGCTCCTCATCTGAACACTGACCTGTTTTGATCCACTCATCTCTGTGTATGTCCTTCTACCTTATCATAACATTAACAGAACTTGAAAGCAGCATATTTCAAACTGGCTAGTCAATATTAGTTAAAGTTTAAATAATAAATTTACTAAGACCTTTATCTCTAGCCTGGTTTCAAGTTTGTGAGGCAGAAATGTGAGGTGAAAAAGAATTGGCCTGGACACTAAAGTCACCGATGTTTGTGGTAAGATTTGGGATTCAGAAGATACCAAGGCAAGTTCCAAGGTTAGGACCTGATACATAAGGCACTCAGAACATCCTTGCCTAGAGGTGTTGTCAGGGGAGTGACAGGAAATAAAATGAAAACCACATGTGGAGTGAATTTTGTCACTGTGAAGATATTGTGCTGAAGGCCAAAGTGCATTTTTCATTGGTGGCATATTTCTACATCTTCCTCTTAGGTGCATTGCTTGTGAGG
The DNA here is from genome assembly GCA_029593785.1 of Cabassous unicinctus. NCBI lineage: Eukaryota > Metazoa > Chordata > Mammalia > Cingulata > Chlamyphoridae > Cabassous > Cabassous unicinctus. The sequence continues at coordinate 11,968 of JAQZBX010066905.1, forward strand.
TTGGCATTTGGTTACATTTATTCACATGGGTGAACCCCTGTGTATATTATGACTCACACAGCAGTATAGCTTTTATTTACCAAGTTAAATGTATTAATGAATTTCACTGAATTTCTGTCTTAAGCCATGTAGCAGAGTCATGACCAGGTTTGCCTGATCTTTCTCAGATCAGGTAATAGATAAGTCATAAGAAGTCATAAGAAGAAAACCCAGATGCTCCCTTTTACTCCCATTGCACATGCTCCTGGTCCCACTACACACTCCTGTTGCCCCCTGCACTTGGTGCTGGTTCTGACCCTGGACTTGGTTGTCCTGAGCTACCCTGCACTTGCTTCTTATCCTGATCCCTGTGATGAGTGCTTCTGACTTCCACCTCCCTTGTTCCTGAGCCTTTGGTTCCAGGATCATGAGTTTCTCCTGCACCTGACCTTAGCCCTAGTGTTCCTGATCTCCTCCTGCACCAATCCTCGTCCTGGCCCTTGTAATCCATGTTGCTGAGTGTCCCCAGCACCTGCCTTGGCTCTGGACACTAGGCCCCATTGTCCTGAGCTCTCCCTCCACCAGCCCCAGGTCTTGTCCTAGGGAGTCAATAATGCTGAGATAACACCTATCCCTGGTCCTGTCTGCTGGTTTCAGTAGTCCAGCCCTCTCTTCCTCCTGACCCTGATGCACAGCCCTGGCTCAATGATCCTGAGCTCCCCTTGTACCTGTCCTGTTCCTACACCTTTTCTCAGTGGTCTCAATCTTCCTCTAACCTGCCCCTTCTCCTGATTCCTGGGCTGCATGTTCCTGACTTCCCCCTACACCTACCCTGGACCTGTCTCTGGATTCAGTATCCCTGAGATTCCTGCTGCAGTCAGTCCTGCTAGTGACACAGGGAACTGAGACCTGGGCTCCTACATTCTTCCCTCAAATGTGGGGTCCACACTCCCTGTCTTCTTTCAAGGCACCTGTCAAGGGGCAGCAGATACTGGCAGCTATAACAGCCATACAGACCACAAATATAGCTCAGCTATCCATGGCCAGGACCCTTCCAAGGGCAGCTCCAGCTGCCACCTACAACCATTCAAGTTGGCAGGTGCCTCTGGATTCCAACCAAGCCTGTAGGCATCAATGCAGATCCCTGCTCTCAGCTTCTGGACTCTCCAGGCATCCACAGGAACATTGAATCCTGTCCAGAATAACTGATCAATGGGAGAGAAGAGGAACCACAGACACTTAGAAGAATCTCCAGATGACAAAAGTCACCCTCCTTGGCCTTTATCTGCACATGATCGTGGCTCAGTGTGGTCTTGAGCACACCCTGGAGGCCACTCTGCAGGGGAGGCTTGAGTCTAGGCTCACACTGCCTCCCTTCACTGTGTCTCACTCAGTAATACCTGGCCACATCCTGGGCTCTCAGACTTCATTTGCAGACACTGTGTTCGAGGCCTTTTCTTTGAGATGATGGAATTGCTCTTCATAGTGTCTTCTTAGTGTATCTTAATTCCATCACTCCAGATCCCTCTTGAAGCCCTGTTGGAAAAAGCCCATCCAGTAACTACTGAAAGTGAATCCTTAGGATGTTCAGGAGAGTCTCAGAGACCCCCAGACTTTACCTAAGTTTATCCCAGTTTCCAAGTTCTGCACCCAACATTGGATAACTCTAGTCACAAAACATCCTGGAAGAAAACTGTCATTGTGTCAGTTTTCCTCTCACTCATATAAACTCAAACACAATTTATTTCTATCCATAAATTTCCTTTTACACTTTCAATAATATAAACCCAGCTAAGCTCTCACTCTATGGTGAATCATCCATGATCAGTTCCTATCACTGAAGGGGATCACCTGGGAACCCCAGGGCTGGAGCTCCTCTCTCAGAGTTGTAGGGCAAGTGCTGGGCTGGTTTTAATCAGCCCATTTGCATTTTCTCCTACCATATATAAAGGACGAGGGTTGGATGTAATTAGAAGTGACAATTCCCAGAGCAGATATGAGTGTTCTGGGTGAAATGGGTGGCAATGGTAACATTCAGGAAAGTTTGATTTCTTATTTTATGATTGTGTTGACCTAACCTCTCATATCAATAATTGTATTTCATTTTTATAAAAGTGCACTAAACTTAGAAATAACTATCATGGTTATCTTCATTTTACAGATGTAAAATTCAAACAGACTAAAAGAGGAGTTGAGTACCATGCCTTGAGCACATATCTGGTAATTGTGAGCCCATGTCTGGACCTGGGCTGCAGACCACTGGATCCAAATGCCTCCCTGAACCAGCTTTAGGAGAGAGAGTGCCTTGTTGTGATGAGAACCAACTGTGTTGTGGCTCCGGGGTTTACCTGAATAATGTGATGAGAACCAGTGTTCGGGAATTTTTTCAGGAGTCTCTGACACATCATGTCATTATTTATGCCTCCACCTCTCTCTCCTTACCAATATATTTACTTTTAAAAACTATTGAGGATTTATATTTGATTAATTGCATATAAAGTGTTAAATTCTTTATGTATTTTCTTATGTATACACCTATGCAACCAGCACCCCGATCAAGATAGTGTGCAAATCCAACATCCTTAAAATTTTTCTCTTGTCCTTTTGTAATTCTGCCCTTCCTCCTCTTCCAAATTCCCACTGTGTCCAGAGTGTAACTACTGATCTTCTTTATGTTACATTGTATTAGTTTATATCTTCCAGAATTTATATAAATTGAATGATAAAATATGTGCTTTTATTTCTTCATCTTCTTAACTTAGCATAATTTTGGTCATCCATTCATATTCTTGTGAGTCCCAAGCATTTGTTATTCTAATGCAGAGTGGTATTCCTAGTATTCCAATGTAAGCACAAGGCATTTATCTATTCACTTACTGATATATATTAGGACTGTTTCTAGTTTCTAGCTATTTTAAAGAAATCTGATACTCAGAAAAAAATTACCACTATTATTACTACAACAACAAAGGGAACAAACACTGGAAAAACTGCAAATAAAGCAATTGATCTCAACACATCAGGTAATTGAAGTCAATGGAAAAACAGCAGACTTGAAACATGGAGAAAGGCAGGTGACTGCAGGGAGAAACAGGACCCAAATCTTAGATTACCTGAGAGAGATGCCCACAGCTGGTGATTTATCTTAGCAAAAGATCAAAATAGATTATGCAATCAATGTCCTAAACCTGGGTGTGGTCAAGGCATAAGAGTGTGGAGCTCCCAATGGCCATATGTGTAGATGGACTCCTACAGTGTTGCAGAGTTTTCTCCCAGGGTTAGGGAGAATCCACAAATGGCCCCCACCTTCCTGTGGTGATGCTGTCTGGGGGAAAGGAACAGCAGCCACTGCTAAAGTGCACTGACACCCACCTCCCCTAGCTCCACTACAGATGAAATGATTATCAGAAAGGGGAAACCATCACAAACTATATTCAACAGGTGAAATCTTTCGGAAATTGGGAAATGAATAGATTCTACCATCAAAATGCTCTGAGCACTGCCTCTGTACTTTCTCAGGAATAAAACCCTTATTTCCAGGGAAGGACCAAAATGAGTCACAGAAAACACTAATGGGAGGAAAACCAGTCCAGTTACTGGAGAGAAGAAATGGGCACAACACTCTACCCTCAGAAACAGGAACCATTAGTCATGCCAAATCTGCCTCTGACTAGGAAGGACAGGAACACATGGACAGCAACAGCCAGCCCCAGGTTCACAAGTCCTGCCTAAGAGTAAACTCAGGCAGAAGATAAGAGAATGCACCCCTAGGCACAACGTCCTCCACCACATGACAGTCATCAAGTATACATGAAGGTGGGTTTCAGCTGGAAGAGATGAAAGCGGGAATTCCCTCCATGGAGATGACACACAAAAGGTCTCAAGCCAAACAGGCAATAAAAGCAGTTATCACTAGAGGAAACTAACATTTTGGTGCACAGAGCAAAAAAAAATTCAACTCAGGAATACATGGCAACAGTAAACTCCAAGTCAGCCCTAATCACCCTCAGAGAACCCCCACAATAAAGGCCTAGCAGAAGGTAAGGTGTGATCATATAAAGCAGGAAAAAATGAATTAAAAT
>JAQZBX010066906.1:0-16029 GCA_029593785.1 Cabassous unicinctus
CCAGGTCCCTCCATATGGCAGATGGACGCCCAACCATTTAAGCCACATCCGCCCCACATGTCTTTGATAAATATCTTTAGCTCTAGATTTTTTCATAGATTCCTTAAGCTTTCTAGATTTTTTCATAGATTCCTTAAGCTTTCTGTGTACATGACTTATTGTACAGTACTTATTGTACTGGCTGTACTTATTGGCCAGTACAACATTGCATAGCAGTGCATCAAAGTGGTAAGAACAAACTTCTTTGTCTTGTTTCTAATCATAAGAGGAGAGCATACTTAGATGACCATTATCATGTTGAGGAAATTCCCTTCCATTCCTAGTTTTTGAGAGTTTTTGGTTAGGATTCTGGATTTTATCTAATGCTTTTTCTGCTTATTTTGAGATGATCATATGGTTTCTCTTTTTTAAGTCTGTTAATATGATGAATTACATTGATTTTCTAATGCTTTTTCTGCTTATTTTGAGATGATCATATGGTTTCTCTTTTTTAAGTCTGTTAATATGATGAATTACATTGATTTTCATATGTTAAAACCAATCATTGCATTTCTGAGATAAACCCAACTTGGTACTGATAGAGCATCCTTTCAAAATATTCCTGGAAAATGTTGCTAATATTTTAATTAAGGAATTTTGTATTTATATTCATTATACATAGTTTATTAGGGATATTAATCTATAGTTTTATTTTCTCATTTTGTCTTTTTCCAACTCATAAAAATGAGTTGGAAACTTGTTCCTTCCAACTCTATTGTTTAAGATTGGAATTATTTCTTCTTTGAAATATGTAATGGAATGAAAGCATTTGGAAATGTAGTTATTCCTTTGGGAAGATTTAAAATTTTGAATTCAAGCCTTTATAAATATGGGGAGAATTTTATGTTTTTCAATTTTTGCGCTATATTTAAAGGTCTTCTCAAAGACCTCTCAGATCATAGTAACATTCACCTAGGCTTCCTCTACTATTTTTATTTTATCTTTAGTATTTTTATTGTACAATTTTTCAAGGTTTCTTCAGTGTATTTTCACATAAAGGTTGATATAAGGATCCAGTGTTTCTTTTTAATGGCTGTCCATATTCTGCAAAACAATTTCTTGATGAATCCATCTGTACTGGGTTGTATTGTGTACCCCAAAAAGATACGTTCAAGTCCTAACCTCAGTACCTATGACTGTGACCTTATTTGGAAACAGGATCTTTGCAGATATGATTAAGTTAAGGTGAGGTCATACTGGATTAGGGTGGACGCTAAATCCAATGACTAGGGTCATTATAATGGGAGGGAGATTTGGAAACAGAAACGCAGACACAGACAGAAGAAAGACAGACATATGAAGACAAAGTCAGAAATTGGAGTGGTGCAGCTATAAGCCAGCGAATGCCAAGGGTTGATGGCAACAACAAGAGGCCAGAAGAGGCAAAGAAGGTTTCTTCCCTGCAGTCTTCAGAGGGACCATGGTCTTTCCATTTTTCAAATAATTGAGATACCATATATATCACATACTAAATCCCCATTAGTATTTATTTCTATTCCTGGGATCTGATTGAGCTATGTGTATATATACATATTCCTATACCAATATCACACTATTTTAAAAACCATAGCTTATATAATGACAATGGCGATTGACACATACTTGTTTGTATACGTTTCAGAATTTTTTGTCAAGAAACCTTTACCAATAATATTGTAATTGATTTTTGCTGTGAACATATAGCTAAACATTGAGATAGTTTTCATATTCATTAAACAGAATCAATTCAAAAATGAACTTTGATTCCTTTTATTTATGATGTTTTTTAATTTCCACCATAGATATTTATAGTTTTCTTAATATTAGTCCTGTATATTTCTTCTTAAATTTATATAAAGGTATATTGTGTGTGTGTGTGGAGGGGGAGATTGTCAATATTGTCAATGGGATTTTTAAAAATTATATTTTAAGAACTGATCATGCATATTTATTTTATATAAGTATCTTTACAAACTCTGACTTATAATCATTCTTTAATAAATTTTCTTAGAATTTCCAAATACTTCACTTATAATCTGCAAAATATTAATGCTTCCTTCTCCTTTCAGAATTTAGAGCTATTATTCCTTTCTTTATAATACTGATGAGTGTGAGAGGAAGCCACAATATTCAATTCTTGATTTTAATGGGCCAGCTTCTATTTTTAACATTACAAGTGTGGCTGGTAGTTGCTTTGAGGTTCTTTGAGGGTCATGATTTTCTATGCATGATTTTAAACATATTTTTTGTTTGTTTTGTTTTTAAGGAGGTACTGGGGATTGAACCTGGGACCTTGTATGTGGGAGGCAGGTGCTCAACCATGGAGCACATCCACTCCCTAAGCATATGTCTTTTGATTCTTATTTTTAATAAGAAGATTTTTTCAGAAGCTAAATCTTATCAGATGCTATTTTGGAGACTATTGAAATGGTATTTGTATTAATAAAATTTCCAATTTTGAACTATGTTTTACTTCCCTGGAATGAACCTCACTGGGTTATGATATGCTGTTTTTTTATTTATTTCTTGATTCCATTTATTAATAGAATATTTCAAATATTAGGATTTATATTCAAATGTGATCTCTATCTCTAGATCTTTGGAAAAGCTTCAATAGCATTATAAGTATGTAATGCTTGAAAGGCCAAAAATTTTAGCAATGGAATTTTTCTGGGTTCAGCATTTGAGGATAAAGTGGGATGTAGGAAATATAAAGTGAATTTGCCTTTAAAAATGTTATCAGTAGGACAACTAGCAAGATAGCAGCAGAATAAAGAGCTCCCAGAATCAGCTCCTTCTATGGGGCAGTTGGTGATTTCTCAGACCTATCTAGAGCACCTGTTTGGGAGTTCCAGGAGTCCAGAAGTGCATCCTGCAACATCCTTGAAAGAATGGAAGGAGGAGACTGCCCATCTGCAGAGAAGACTCATAAGTAGAGCACTCCACACCACAGAGGCCAGTTCCTATCCTCCACTGGAGGCAGAAGCTGCCTCGGGAGCTGTTCCGCGGCTGGAATTGGAAGTTCCACTTCCCAAAATGGGGAAGGAAGAGACAGTTGGGCACCAACTTCAGCTAATGATTAGTAAATTCAGCGGGCTAAAGTATAGTCCTAAGAACAGCTAAAGTTTGAAACTGTCCAAGTCAGAAAGAGGCCAGTGGCCGCCATCTTAACTCCGCGCCTGACATAAGGGGAAGCGGGGCTGACTGAAAATTACAGTGCTGATAGGGCCGGCTTCTTTACATCTAGATCAGATTGCTGCTTTAGCCTAAGCCCCAGGCCTATCTCAGGCAGGGAGGAAGCTGAGGGGAATTATGCCAGACTCTCCGGGAAATTACAGGCCACGCCCCGGAGGCTGGTGATCATCCTACTTTGGCAGCACAAGCCACCCCAGGAGCTATTCTGTGGCAGGAATTGGAAGCTCCATTTCCCAAAAAAACAGGAGAGGAAGAGACGGTTGGCCACCGATTTCAGCTACTGATTAGTAAATTCAGCTGGCTAAAGTACAACCCTAAGAACAGCTAAAGTTTGAGCCTGTCCAAGTCCAAAAGAGGCCAGTAGCCACCATTTTGACTCCACTGCCAGCATGAGGGGAAGCCAGGCTAACTGAAAATTACAGTGACGATAGGGACTGGTTTCTTTCACCTAGACTGGCCTGCAGCCCTAGCCTAGGCTTCAGCCACAAGTCTAGTTGGGAGGAAGCTGATGGGCCCTGCACCAGCCTATCCAGGTAACTGCAGGTACATTTAGCTGGTGCAGACTGAATAATTGGAAGTCTACCAGGGCAACTGTGGTCATCTTGGACCTGTACTGCACAGATTGCTGCCCATACCTGCAGCTCCATCCCTGCCCCAGCAAGGGAGAAAGGGACGTGAAGCTTCATCAGTCTCTCTGGACAACTACAGTCTAGGCCTACATGAGCTGGATTATTCCACACAGCTGTGGCTCTGTCCCTACCCCTGGCAAAGGAGAAAGTTGGGAGAAACTTCACTGGTCCTTGGGGCAATGAGGGTAGCTTGAGCCTTCACAGCTTATAGCACCAACTACATCCTTGGCTCCTACTACACAACCAGCAAGGGAGAAAGGGCAGGAAGTCCTAAACTAAAGAGAAAAACTGCACCCAGAATAAATACACTTGTAAGCCAGATGCCAAGACACCAACAAAAAATTACAATCCACACCAAGAAACAGGAAGATATGGCCCAGTTAAAGGAACAAGATAAGCCTCCAGATGACATAAAGGAGTTGAGACAACTAATTATAGATGTTCAAACAAATCTCCTTAATAAATTCAATGAGATGGCTAAAGAAATTAAGGATATTAAGAAGACATTGGATGAGCACAAAGAAGAATTTGAAAGCATTCACAGAAATATAACAGATCTTATGGGAATGAATGGTGCAATAAATGAAATTAAAAATACACTGGAATCACATAATAGCAGATTTGAGGAGGCAGAAGAAAGGATTGGTGAGCTTGAAGAAATGGCCCCTGAAAGTGAACATACAAAAGAAAATGTTGAAAAAACTTGATGAAGAAAATGTTGGAAAAACTTGAACAAAGTCTCAGGGAACTAAAGGATAGCAAGAGACATGCAAACATACATGTCATGGGTGTCCCAGAAGGAGAAGAGAAGGGAAAAGGGGCAGAAGGAATATTTGAAGAAATAATGGTAGAAAATTTCCCAACCCTACTGAAGGACATAGATATCCATATCCAAGAAGCACGATGTACTACCATCTGAAAAAATCTGAATAGACCAACTCCAAGACATATACTAATCAGAATGTCAAATGCCAAAGACAAAGAGAGAATTCTGAGAGCAGCAAGAGAAAAGCAATACATAACATATAAGGGATACCCAATAAGATTAAGTGCTGTTCTCTGATCAGAAACCATGGAGGCAAGAAGACAGTGGTATGATATGTTTAAGATACTGCAAGAGAAAAACTTCTAGCCAAGAATCTTATATCCAGCAAGATTGTCTTTCAAAAATGAAGGTGAGTTTAGAATATTCACAGATAAACAGAAACTGAGAGAGTTTGTAACCAAGAGACCTGCTTTGCAGGAAATACTAAAGGGTGTGCTACAGCCTGAAGAGAAAAGACAGAAGAGAGAGGTCTGGAAGAGAGTCTAGAAATGAAGATTATATCAATAAAAGTAACTAAAAGTATCAAAAGAGTGGTGAAAATAAAATATGACAGATAAAACCCAAATATTCAGGAAAAAGCTTAACCAATGATGTAAAGCACTCATACTCAGAAAACTACAACTCATTGTTAAAAGAAATCAAAAGAGACCTAAATAATTGGAAGAACATTCCATGCTCATGGATTGAAAGACTAAATACCATTAAGATGTCAATTCTACTCAAATTGATAAACAGATTCAATGCAATCTGATAAAAACTTCACCAGCATTTTTTAAATAAATGGAAAACATGATTGTCCAATTTATTTGGAAGGGTAAGGGCTCCTGAATAGCCAGAAACATCTTAAAAAGGAAAAGAAAAGTTTGAGGACTCTCATCTCCGGACTTTAAGTTGTATTACCTAGCTACAGTAGTGAAAACAGCATGGTACCTGCATAAAGACAGACACATAGACTAAAGGAACCGAATCGATGGTTAAAAACAGACCTTCACATCTATGGTAAAGTGATTTTTGACTAGCCTGTAAAACCCTCCCAGCTCAGGCAGAATAGGCCATTCAACAAATGGTGCTGAGAAAATTGGATATCCATAGCAAAAGAAGGAAGGAGGACCCCTGTCTCACACCCTAAACAAAAATTAACTCAAAATGAATCAAAAATCTAAATATAAAAGCAGGAACCATAAAGCTTCTAGAAGAAAATGTAGGAAAATATCTTCAAGAACTGGTGGTAGGTGGTAGATTCTTAAAGGAGATAAGAGGACTGAGATGGACTACTCTATATTTAATATATGTTTTAATTAGCTTTACTATAAAAGTGTGAAAATGTACAGAGTTGATGGTAACACATAGTGAATAACAGCTGGTTTATAAATGGGGATGTGGCTGAAAATGGTAGTCTAGGGAAGTAAATGCCAATTGACAGAAAGCTAGAGAATAATCTAGGGAGTGAATAGCACAGTAAACCTAGAGGTGGATGAGAATAGTGGTTGATGGTACAGATGCAAGAGTGTCCTTTGTGAGCTAGAGCAGATGTACATCACTATTGCAGGTGGTGGGCATGTGGAGGAGCATGGGAAAAATACAACTGAAATGACCTATGGAGTGTGGTTAACAGTAACAGTGTAATATTCTTGCATCTATGCCAAAGATGTACTGTGTTGATATTGCGGGAGTATGGAAAATGTGTGCCAAATGTACATTGTGGACCTGGTAATAATTTGATGACATTATCTCATAATCTGTAATAAATATTCCACCACACTGTGATGTGTTGATAGAGACACATTCCTGTTGTTTGGGAATTCTGCACATGTGCATGATTGTTCTGTAAGTTTACAACTTCTGTCATAAAAATATATTTAAAAAATAATAATAGGGTGGGTTGGGGGAAAAATATACCAAATGTAACGTAAGGACTATAATTAGTAGTAAGATTTTGACAATATTCTTTCATAATTTGTAACAAATGTCTCATGACAATGCAAGGTGTTGGTGGAGGGTGGATGTATGGGATCCCTGTATGATGTTATGAATGTTTGCTTTGTAAGTTCACAACTTTTACTATACACTTATTGTTTATGTATGTTCATGTATAAATGGTATAAATAATAATAATAATAATAATAGGGTGGGTTGGGGGAAAATACTTTGGTTAGTAGCAATATTTTGAGGATGCTCTTTAATCATTAGTTAAAAATATTTCACAACAATGCAAGTTATTGGTGGTATAGTGAAGTATGAGAGCCCTGTATGATGTTAGTAGTTTGTTTTGTAAGTTCACAACTATTAGTATGCACTTATTGTTTATGTATGTTTATGTGTGAATGACAACTTCAATAAATGAAAAAAAAAGTTATCATTATATTCGTAGGCTTTTGGCCTATTTCCATTTTCCATGAAAAAATATTAACCTTTGTCATCTTTCAACTTTATTAACAATAAACTTATACCAAACCTTTCCTATCATATATTATATACAACATATTAATTTTCTTATATATTTTTAAATGCATCTGGATATGTTAAATTGAAATATTTCTTACTTTCAATTTTTTAAAAATTTGTTTTCTGGCAACTTCCTTCCCCTTTGTTAGTTTAGGTATTATTGGATACCTCTCTCTTCCCCCCAAGATTCAACTATTTGTGATATTTACTATTTTATAATTTTTTAATGTTCTAATTAACATTTTTCTTTTCATTTTATTGTTTCTTTCTTCCACTCTTTTTAAATGCATTTTCTTATTTATTTTCCATCTTCTTGAGTTGAGTATTGAATGAATTTAATTTTATTTTTTTCTAGTCAAACAATTAAAGTATATGTGGCTAGATAGTTTTCCTTGAATTGATTCTATATTTTATCTCAGAGACTTGATATATTATTATTATATATATAATATACTACTATATTAATAATATATTATATATAATATGTATATTATTTTCTTAATATTATGACTGTCTATATATTTCACAATTGCAATTTTATTTTTACCTTTGATTATAGTCTTTGTAAAAGGAACAGTTTTAAATTTCTGAGTAGATGGGGAATTTTCACTTTAATTTTCATTATTTTGAGTCTATTTTTGTTAGACTGAGGTCAGAGAATGGCTTATTTCTAATTTTTATATATTGTTGTTTTGTATGTCCCAAAATATATTAATTTAAATTCATATTCCATATATTCCAAGATATAGTTTTTGTTTCCAGGATACATAGTTTTTAAGTCATCATTTAAAATATTTAGTATTCCCTTAGAAAAATCATAAAAATCCTTCACTAATATTGTTCTTGCCAAATTCTCCTTGTATTTCCAGTAGTTTCAAATATGCATTTCAGTCTTATGCCAAAAATACACAAAACTTCAGGATTATTATATTTTTGTTTGGTAATCTCAGAATTATTATAAATTGACTTTATTTTAGTTAATGTATATTTTAATAATAGTATTTTTCATTGTGTGTACAGTTTTGACTGCCATTTCTTTGCTTATTTGTTTATTGTCCACATATTTTAAATAATCCTGTGTTTGGCACAGTTATCACAGATAACACAAAATAGAGTTTTGATTTTTGAGCCAAACTGAGTTTGGGTGTTTGAATTAATCAGCGTCCTCTAGGGAAAAAGAACCCACAGGACATATCTGTAAATAGTATGAGATTTTTAAAAATTGTCTCATGTGGGGATGCACAAGTTCAAATTCCATAGGGCAGGCTACAAGCCAGGAACTCCTATGCAAATCCTTGATGAGTTAGTTCCCCAGGTGACTCTGGCAGTCTAAAGTAGAGGTGGAAATTCTCTCTCTGAATTCTGAAATCACTTCAACTTTTAAGGACTTCAGCTGATTGGATGAGACATCACTCATTCTTGAAGGCAATCTCCTCAGTTCATTGTAGATGTAATCAGCCATCGATAAATCAACTCACTGATGATTAAAGGACATGAAATGTCCTCGTATTACAATTAGCCAAGTGCTTCCTTGGCCAAACAACTAGACACCATTACCTGGCCAAGCTGACACATTAGCCTAACCATCACAGTATTTTTATTTTTTAAGGGCTGTTTTTCTATTTATACTTATTGTTAAAACAAATGTGCTTGGTGTATTGTAGTTTTATTTTAAACTTTCCTTGATCTTTCCCTTTTTTTTTCTATTTGCTCTTTTTGTTTTCTTAAAATCTGATCCATTTCCTCAAACCTTGATCTTAGCCCCTCATCCCCTGCAGTAATTTACAAGGCATGAAGTAGTCTGTTTTACTTTTACTTGCATTTATTTTCTTCTCTTGAAACAATTATTTAAACGCAAAACTACTGAACTCACCTTAACATAACATTTACATTTCTCCTCACTTTTACTCTCCTGTTAAGTGATGGCTGACTCTGTAATTTTTTCCCAGTCTAATGTCCTCTACTGCAGTCCTCTATCTCATGGCTTGGTGCTATGACATTTGCCAAGCCTACCAAATAAGAGTTATTGACTCTCTAGTTTGAATATATATACACATTTTTTTGTTGCTAAATTCAAGTTTTTCTTGCTGAAATTTAAGACCAGTTTTTTTCTTATTTCTAGAAAAGATGGATAAAAGAATATCATCATGTGCCTTATAATCCCTTTCACACACTTGAAATTTGTACTCAGGTCCCCTCTCAATCTTCTCCAGACTAAATAATTAGAGCTTATAAACGGCACTACTTACGTGTCTTCTTTGACACACCTTTAGTCATTTATCTTGCTTTTCACTGAGCAAGGTAACATTTTTCTAATACCCACCAAAAAATACAAAATAACAAAGCCCAAGGAATAGATTTATTCTATTAGGGTCCTCATTAATACATGATGGAATTGGGAGGACACCAGCACTCACTAAACAATTCCATGCCAGGAACACTACAGATATTAGTATTTGCTAAGGGTTAGTTCAATGACTGGTTGCATTGAAAAGATTTAGTTGCATATTCTCACAACAGCTATATTATCATTTTATTATTTCAAACAATGGAGATCTTAGAAAGATGAATTAGTCTGCACTATGGCACACATCTAGGAAGAGGCAGGGCATGGAACCGAATTCAGCTCTAACTCCAAAACTTATGATTTCACTGTTTCTTCATGTTAGAATCTACTTTTGAGTCCCATCACTGTTTAAATCATTAATTCTATATTTTTGGGTTTACTTTGTTGTTGTTTCCATTTGTCACATTCAGGACACTAGACTGACTTGTCCAATCATAATAGTAATAATAATACAATTATTATCTGTGATACTCTCTACAAGGCATTTTCAAATATATTAGCCCCTTGCTCTCTACCTGTGAGATCAGTAGGAGAGGTTAATATATTTATGCTCCTTAGTAGATGAGAGAATTGAGGTAAAGAGATTTTGCTTGGCATATCCAGGGGCACATAGCTTACAAAGAGCTAAGGTTCAAAATTCAAGTTTTGTCTTAATTCAATGTTATTATTCATTAAACATTTTCAACCGTATTTTACTGTTCTTTTAAACTAACCATGTTTATAATTATTTCTTTAATGTGTCTATAATTTAAAATTCCAGTGACAAATACCAATGTGATAATTAATATCTTCCTTGAGTTGGACAAAGCAGACTTAATTCCATATTATAAATCACTAATTAAAGATTTAATAAATTCATCTAAAAGCCCGATACATGTACATGGATCTCAAGCAAGGTTCTGTTTTGAAACATCCCCCTTGTGATAGGAGCAAAGTGAAACTGCCTGGTATATGTGATTTGTTAATACTATTCAAACATCCAAAAAACAGACAGAATCAAAAGGAAACCAACAGAGGTCTGAGGGGAGGGAGAGGGAAGAGTGGGTGTAACATGGAGCATTCTTGGGACATTGGAATTGTCCTGCATGACATTGCAATGATGGATACAGGCCATTATACATTTTGTCAAAACCTATAAAATTGTGTGGTAAAAAGTGTAAACTATAATGTAAACATTGACCATAGTTAGCAATGCTTCAATATGTGTTCACCAACTGTAACAAATGTAACACACTAATGAAAGATGTTGTTAATGGGGGAAAGATGTTGGAAAGATGTTGGAAAGGGGGAGGGGGAGGGGTGGGGTATATGGGAATCCCCCTTTATTTTTTATGTAATATTGTGTAATCTAAAGCTTCTTTAAAAATAAAAAAAAATAAACCATTAAAGAGTCATTGGATATCTCAGTTTCCTTTTATCCAACCTTCTTATATAATTTAAGAATATTAAATAAAATTTTCTGGGTCAGATTTTTCCAGCTTTCATAAAATGGAGATAATGCCCAGGACATGGGCAGGCATAGGAATTAAGTGTGAAGTGCTAAATGTAACCTATACATAATGCTTAATGAAGATTTAAAAGCAAGCCTATCTATAAATTAGGATCACCTGGTGAGCCTTTAATATTACAAATGTCTAGACCTCACTCCCAGAATATCTGATTTGTTTGGTCTGGAAATTTTTTAAATCACTCCCCAAGTTATTTGAATTTTTGGCTTGACCTGCACTGTCCAGTACAAGAGCCACTAGCCACCTATGGTCAATTAAATTTAAACTTATTAAGAGAAAATAAAATAAAAATTCACTTCCTCAGTCACATTTAAAGAGCTCAATACTCACATTCGTAGCAGCAACCATATTAGAAAGAGCAGATAGTGATCATTTTCATCATCAAAAAAAGTTCATTGGACAGCAGTGTTCTAGATCTTGCTTCACAAAATGTAGTCTTTGAACCAGAAGCATGAGAATCACCAGACATTTGTTAGAAATGCAGAGTCTCTGACTACATCCTAGACCTACTGAGTCAGAACCTGAATTTGAATAAGATTCCCAAGTGATTCATATAAAACTTAACATTTGATATGCACTACCCTATATATTCTGATCCTCCGAATTCCTTGGTTCCAGCATTTAATAATGATAGCTAAAATTTATAGATCTCTTACAAGTTACTAAGAACTTTACCAGAATTGCAATTAATCTTCACAATAGCCCTATGATATTCTGTATTATTTTTATTGCTATTTTACTTACAAGGAAACAAAGTCACAAAGAAGCTACACAATTTTTCTCAGATTGCTCCATGAATATATCATGGAGCTAAAATTTAAACTCAGTCATTCTGACTAGAGAACTCACAGTGCTGGCACCCAAACACCCTCCATTATAATTGTCTACATCAAACAAAAGGTTGACAGTTTTTTGAGGGAAGTACCATATTTTATTTCTTTTTTTAGTTTATAGCATGGTACAATATTTGGCATACAACAGATGCTCAATACCTGTTTGTTGAATGAAGCATGCATAAACGAATGGAGGAGCAGAGCTTGCTTTGCCTGATGTCATGTGGAGATCCAGGCAATCCTGTCAGAACGCTTCTTCTTTCCAGTTGAAATGATAGAGACTTTGCCTCTGTTTAGATAAGTAAAAATTGGGACCCCAAAACTACTCTACAAAGCCATTGCTTTTTAGCAAATAATAGATTAATATAGGGAAATACATATGGTATTATGGAAAGTGAGTGGATAGAATATGCTTAGAGATGAGCATCCACCAAAGCAATAACACAGTATTCAAGCATGCACTATTTTAAGGACTGAATAGGATAATGATAGCTGCTGTAACAAACAAACCCTGTCATGTAAAATGCGCTAAACATGATAGAAGTATATTTCTTATTAATGTAAAATACAAACAAGGTGTTCCTAATTGGTGGATGGTTGTCCTACAAATGTGTTTTTAGGGTCAATATTTCCTGTCTTTTATAACTTGTTCAATATGCAGCTTACATGTCTCCGTTCTCTTTTGCATCAAACCATGAAAAAAAGGTAAAAAGAATATGGAGAAAGAAAACTCTCTTTTTATCTCTCTTGACCTGGAAATGAGACACATTAGTTCTATTCACATTTGATTGGCATGAGCTAGTCATGTAACTCCATCTAGATGCAAATGAGGAAGGTCCTAGGAAATTGCTGGCTGAGCAGCAATTCTTAACCATAGTTCTATACTATGGTGTGGAGACCATAAATATTTTGATATACAAGTATCCACATTTGCCAGATATTCTGAAAGCAATAAAATGTGTAATTTATCTTAATTTTGATCTTCCCAAATGCATAGCATGAGGCATGGACTTTGGTGTAGATAGTTTATTGGAAGGTAATTCTGGCGGAGTGAGAGAGTGGAAAGAATGAGACAAGGAAGGAAAGAAGGAAAGGCAATAAGGTGTCTATTGTTGATGTTGAGCTGGGTTCTGTGGTACATAGCTGGGGCTCAATCTTGTGTGTGACCACTTTGAAGAAATGTGTAGACTGCACCTCAGTTGTCCCTCCAAAGTACAGGAAGGAAGCAAAAACACCTGATTATTTGTCCCTTGAGACATGAACCCACCTGCATCCCAGGCTGTGCCTGCACACTCGCTGGCTTTAGCAGTCTCGTCAGGCTTTGGAGAAAGCACTCAAACAGAAATGGCCAGAGAGTGTTCAGAACTGTCCACCTTTCTGGCCTGGAGTCAGCTGGAGAGAGGGGATACTAATATCTGAGTAAGAAAAATAATGTACGAAAAATATGCCATGCAAGAAAACATCTCAGTAAACCAAAAATTGAGAGAAAGAAAATGAGAAATAAAGAATTTTCACAGAAGTATCCAGGCCTTAATAAAACAGTGACCCTCTAGCATAAATCCATGGAGGACAGAAGGAAAGAGAATGAACATTTGTTAAGTATTTGCTATATGGGATTTTTATATACATCATGTCATTTAATTCACAGAATAATTGTGAAACATAGGTATTGTTCTCATTCTATAAACAAGGAATAATGGGTTGGAAAGATTAAGTTGATTGCTAAAGCTTATATAACTGACAAGTGCTGGAGGTCTAATTCAACATCAGTGCGGTTCCAAACCAATGATCCTTCCACTGTAACAGCAAAGGATAAAAGAGGATGACCGACGACCGAGACAACAAGACTAAGGAAATGGCCTAGGCCAGTGCTTCTCAAACTGCATTATGCATATGAAACTTGCTGAACTGTAGGTTCTGACTCAGCAGGTCTGGGGTGGAGCCCGAGACTCTGCATTTTTGCTCTGACTCCCAGGTGGTGCTGATGTGGCTGGATTATGGACCACACTTTAGCTGGAAAGGCCTGGACATTGCTCCCAGGGTTGAGCAAAGAGAATTGTTAAAACAACATTCTTACTTATATAATAGCTTAAAACAATTTGTTTGCCTTAGATATTTAGTGAATTCTATTTCAAGCTCTAACCATGGAATGATTAGGTTTTTCTTAAAACAACAACAACAACAAAAAACCCCAACACTTTATTCATTTATTATGGCATCATGACAAATATAGAATGAGTGAACCCAGCCACTCGTCTCATTACTGAGTGTTATAATGTCCCTAATTGAGCTAACCTGCAGCCCTCCTTCTTGGTAGAAGAGATGATACAAAAAGGGTAATGATGATACAAAAGAAATACTAAGTAAATAAGATCCACTGTTGCAACAAATAAAAAAGAATTACATTATATAAGGCTTTGAAATCAGATAAATATGGATTCATAATTTAATAGCATCATGACCCTGGGCTGGTATCTTTAACATCTCTAAATCTAAAAGTCTCCATATATATATATATAAAGCCTGACTAACACATATCCTATAAATCTCCTATAGAGATATGTGGTAGAATGAATGTAGTGTGCTTAGCAGAGTGCCTGGCATAAAACAAAAGCCAATAATCTATTGTACATTTTAATATTGAGCCAAAAGTATATCAATAGTAGAAATAGAGTACAACAAACCAGGCAAGATAAAGCTACTGTAAGAATTTTAGGAGTATATAGGAACATTGCTCTCAAGCCTTTTTTTGAAAACTATTTGTTTTACTATTAGTGAGTCAGCTTTCTACATCGAGTATGTATGATATTGCTAAGAGAAACAACTATGTGTGCTAAGAATGTTTATCTGGACTATTAATTTCTGAACAACTAACATTTTCTATACTATTCAAGGTGAGATCATTTTTCATTCTTTCTGGCATTGATCTGTCTCTGCAACTGACTCTAAAAATCAATGGCAGTTTCTCACTGGACTCTGCTTTGGAGGAACTAGAAGTAAGTCAAACAGCTTTGGAGTTTATTTTTGTTAGAGTATGGGCACAATAGAGGTTGTCCTGGACATTTGCATCATCACCTATGAATTATTTATTCCTGGTTATTCTGAGCAGATAAATTTGTTTGCAATCATATGCCACTTGTAATACCCTTGGGTACTATGGCTCACAAAGTTGGACATTGTAGTAGAAGAAAATGACATAACCTTATTTTCATAACCACGATAGCTCCCTAATATTTAGAAATATTAATGTCTGTTTAATGTTAATGATAAATATTTTTATCAAGATTTGATAAAATATGAATTGCTCTTATATTTTCATTGTATTTATCCTGACCTTTTAGTACTAGTTGTATCATTTAAGGTCTGTCAATGTTTACTTTAACAATATTATTATATTTAGTGATGTTCTGAAAGATAAATCTTCAATATCGATTATCTCATTATTAAATTTAATGTCAATTGATTTAACTATGCTTTTAAAATGTGTTGAAAATAGTAATATAATCACATCTCACTTTTCTGAATACACAGGAATCCTAATAGAAACACTTGGCTTTTTAAAAAGTTCCATTTTTTTCATTAATATTACAATGCTATCCAGTTCCAACCATGGTGCTGGACCTGCCTTCCCTCATCCTCAATAGAATAGCCAGAGAGTTTCACACTGCATCAGGCAGGGACTATACTGCCCCTAACTAGCAGGAAGCAACTACAGAGGAATGACCATGACCCTTCAGCTCCCCCCTAAGAATAAGGGTGTAAACTCTCTGAGGGGGGAGTTGAGGCAGGTTAGTATAGGAAATGAGGGAAGGCCACTGGTCAGAACACAGCCACTAGACCCTGCCCAGAAAGCCCCTGAGGGGAAGCAGTTGCTTGAGAATGAAGCTGTAACCATTATATCTGTATAGCCCACCAAGAGGTCTCATTTGAAACTCCCAGGCTCAAAAGAAGCCCCAGATAACTGCAAACAGAAAGGCTTCCCTATTGGTCCCCTGAAAGCTAACAAGTGAAGGTAGAAAAGCAACCAATCAGGATGGCAAATAGCTGAGGTCCCTCCTTAATATGGGGAGGGGGGAGGAGGAAAGGCCTTAAAAAGACCTACTCCAGGGCCCCACGTTGCATATCTCACCCCATAGCACACCTGCACCCATGTCTCAGGTGTGTACTTTTCCTTTTTCTCATTTCTCAATAAACTCTTTTAGTAGCCTCATTTGAAAAAAAAAAAAAA
>JAQZBX010066907.1:0-16028 GCA_029593785.1 Cabassous unicinctus
CTGCTTTTCTTTCTTCTATACTCTCCTCCAAGCCTCCCTCTCTTGTCTTTTTCTTTCAGGTTCTAAGGCTTCCTTTAATATTTCCTGCAAAGCTGGATTCTTTTTTGCAAACTCTCTTAGTTTCTGTTTGTTTGTGAATACTTTATACTTACCTTCATATTTGAAGGACAGTTTTGCCGGATAAAGAATTCTCAGCTGGCAGTTTTTCTCTTTCAGTTTCCTAATTGTATCATACCACTGTCTTCTCACCTCCATGGTTTCTGAAGAGAAATCTGCACTAAGTCTTACTGGACACCCTTGTACGTGATCGTTTGCTTCTCTCTTGCTGCTCTGAGAATTTTCTCTTTATCTTTTACATTTGACATTCTGAATAGTATGTGTCTTGGCAAAGGTACGGTGTGCTTCTTGGACATGTAAGTTCATTTGTTTCCTGCGAGTTGGGAAATTTTCAGCTATTATTTCCTCAAATACTCTTTCTGCCCCTTTTCCTTTCTCTTCCCCTTCTGGAACTCCCATGACACGTATGTTGTTGCATTTTGTGTTGTCATTCAACTCTCTGAACCCCTGCTCAATTTTTTCATTCTTTTCTCTCTCTGTTCTTTTCTCTCTTCAATTTTAGCTGCTCTGTCTTCGGTATCATTTATTCTTTCTTCTAACATTTCGAGTCTGCTGTTGTATGCCGCAAATGTGTTTTTGACTTCACCTATTGTGTCTTTCATTCCCATGAACTCCATTACTTTTCTGTTCAGGATTTCAAATTCTTCTTTGCGTTCACTCAATGTCTTTTTGATGTCATTTATCTCTTTAACTATATTGTCTTTCATCTCATTAATTTGATTTTGGAAATTTGTGCTTATCTCACTTATTAGTTCTCTTAAATTCTGTATCTCTTCTGGGACTTTGATGTATTTCTTTTCTTGAGCCATGTCTTCTATTTTCTTAGTATGGCTTGTAATTTTTTGTTGGTGTTTAGACATCTGGTAGGTTGTATTTTACTTAGATGCTCTATCTCTTTCTCTTTTATAAGGTTCTAGTGGAAGGAGGCTGTGAATTATCACAGCTCTTTGATTTTTGGCTCACTCTTGATTGTTAGGATTGTCCTGCTGGTTGCTCAAAATTGGGCACTGGACCCACTAATTGGTTGTAGAGTCATTTCCTAGGGCTTTGGGCAGGGAGGCTATAGAGGCCAGGAAAGCCTCTCCTATTTAATTTTCTTATGTGCACTTCCTTGGTCTGCCAGGAGATGGCGCTCGTTGGCAGCTCTCAATTCAATGCCTGGTCAGAGTGTATTTGTTGTGACACAGACCAGATCAATGTGATAGAGCTTCCTGTCTGGGGGCTAAGAGTCTTGTAATTTAAACTTTCAGAGACAGTTCTCCAGTCTTCTCTGGCAGCCCCCTCCCTTTTCCCAGCTGGGAAATATTTCCTCTCCCCTCTGAATCCTCGACAATCAGTCCCTGTTAGTAGTGGAGGAGATTGGGAGGTTTGTATATCTTTAGCCCCTTGCAGGCTCCAAGTAAAACAATGGTGCAACCCCACCCAGCCTGGACTGGCTCTCGGGACAGGGCAGACCAAACCTGGGAGTCAAAAGCAGGGTCAGCCCCAGGGTCTCTCTCTCCCCTCTCCTGTGGAGTCCTCAACAATTAGTCCAGGCTAGAAGAGAGGGAGATTGTGAGGGTCGGATTTCTCCAGTCCTTCCTAGGCTCCCAGGGCAAACTGCCGTGTGGAAGGGTCTGTGGGGCTCCGCAGCTCAAATTTGCAGGTCAGAACCTGAGTCAGCCTAAGGCTGTGTCCCTCTCTCTCCCCTTTTCGGGAGTGGTAGATCCCTGGAGCCCCTTTGTCTGTAGTCGCAGGCCCAGAGACCCGAGAATTCTAAAGAGTGTGGGGGAGGGTGCCAGCAGCAGCCACCGCTGCTGATTAAAACTCATGGTTCTGGTTCTGTCGTCGCAATTTCTCTCTTTTGTCCCTCTCTCCTCTGGGTGGTATGCAGTCTTCCCCTGCTGTCCTAAACCCTAGAAGATGTATTTTGGGTCTGTTTCAGCCTGTTCTGTAGCTATTTTTCTGGAGAAGAGATTCCTGTGTGTTACTAGTCAGCCATCTTCCCGGAAGTCCCAGTAAATATTCTTTATATTAAACTATCCCTGTCCAAATTACTGTTGTTGTTTTTTGTGATACTATGTCTCCTTATTAAACCCTGATTGATTCAAGGAATCATGGGAATGAGGAGAATTCTAAAGGTAAGCTCCTTGAAAACATAACGTATTTTCTAGTATATCATTCACTTATTTTAAAGGCACCATCATCTGATTTATTAGGTTATTTTTAAAGGAATCATCTTATATTATAGCTTGCTTATATTAATTATTTCCCAAATTCACTATATATAACCTTAATTCTGTGTTGTCAGTTGGAGAATCTAATGTTTTTATTGTTTTCTTTTTGCCCCCTTTTTATTATATTTTTAGTAGAAAAAGTGTAGGTTTACAGAAAAATCATACAGAAAATATAGAGCTTCCATATACCCTCCCCACATTCAGATCCCCCTATATTAACACTTTGCATTAGTGCCATATATTTGTTACAATTGATAAAACAATATTATTATAATTAAATATTAATTATAGTTCATAGCTTACATTAACGCTCATTCATGTTCAAGCTTATGTTTGTTTATTCATGTTTTCTAAGAAACAACTTTTTTTTTGTTGATTCTCTCTATTGTTTTTTATCCTCTGTTTCATTTATCTCAGCTCTATTCTTTGTTATTTTCTTCCTTCTGCTTACTCTGGGTTTGCTCTTCTTCTAGTTATTCCTGTTGTGATAGTAAGTCTCTGATTTGAAATCTTTCTTCTATTTTAATATAAGCATTTACAGTTATAAATTTCTTTCTCAGCACTGCCTTTGCTGCATACCATAAGTTTTGGTATGTAGTGTTTTCATTTTTCATTCAATTCATGACATTTTCTCATGTCCTTTGTGATTTCTTCTTTGACCCATTGGTTGTGTAAGAATTTGCTTTTTAATTTTCACATATGTGTGAATTTTCTAATTCTTTCTCCATTACTTGTTTCTAGCTTCATTCCAGTGTGTTCTGAGAAGATTCTTACCATGATTTCCATATTTTTAAATTCATTGAAACTTGTTTTGTGACCTTACATCTGGTCTAACCTCGAGTGTGATCCATGTTGCACTAGAGAAGAATGGGTAGTCTGTTGCTGTTGGGTAAAGTGTTTTATATATGTCTACTAGGTCTAGTAGCTTTAGAGGATCATTTAAGTCTTCTATTTCCTTATTGATTTTCTGTCTAGATATTCAGATCAAATGGTTTCTAATATCTTTTCTCTTGAGTGGATAATTTGTTTAACAATTTCATATCTACTATATACATGATAAAAAAAATAAAGGAACAATGTCAGATCAATAGTTACTTATAGCTAGACATAAATATTTATTTTGGGTATGGGAAGAAATAATTGAGAACCTCTTAATTTGTGAAAGTTTGATAGGTTTGTATAAATCCATTTCTTTACTACTTAATGGCTTTTGAGGATCAAATTTATCAATTTTCTTAAAATTTTATATATATCTTATTATTAATAATATTTGTTGGAAATAGTTTCACAAATCACCTTTTCCTAATTCCTGAGAGAATATCCAAAGAATTTTTTATGCCATTGCTAAATTTGCCATTATTTCCTTTACATTTCTACCACATTTCTATTGTATTTTTAGGAACCATTCTTTCTTAGACATTTTCATTATCTCATTACTTTCATTACTAGCCTGGTTATTAGATATTCTTCAGGAGCCATTATTTTTAAAACAGAAAGCTGAATTTTTCCATATTATGTTAAGAGGTTACTATATATGCAATAAAGAAAAACAGAGGAAAAAAGTTGTCATGAGTTCAGTTGATCATTAGGTCCAAATGCCAGATAGACAAATTCACTTAGGTTGAGCATATGTGAATCTAATATGTACCATAACAACATATCCATGTCCTGAGTCCTCTGAGGGATGCCTAAATACTTAAAATTGAAAATGAATGTCATAAAATAGCAGGATCTGTGTATTTAAAAATATATAGCATGTCAGTATGTGTTTTCTTTGGATGGCAATTCTCAGAGCCACTCTTAAATTTCCAGAGAAAAGAGAGGAGTTTGGTTTTTCCTGAGAAGAAAACATTCCTTGAGAATATATTCCCATTGCCTTTCACCTCTTTTTCTCCAGAAAGAAAAAAGTTAATTACTAGATTGCTGGCAGAAAGCAATCAGTAGCTGCCTGGAGACTGGGATAGGGTGATTACCTGCAAAATGGCAAAAAGAATTTTTGAGCGCATGAAAATATTCTGATGTGATTGTTAAAAGGATGCATAAGTTTTTCAAAGCTCATCAAAATATACTCTTAAAATGTGCCCACATTGTTTCACAGTTATAACTCAGTAAATTAATGAAAAACTATGAAAATCTGTGAACCAAGTTCTGGTATTGACACTGTGGTACAGATATAATTGTTGCCTTTGTGGAGCTCACAATCTTTATAACACAGGAAGTACAAAAATATAAATAAATAATAAAAATTCTTCGTTTCTGAAGGCTCCTTGGGGAAAATAAAAAACAACATAAATGTGCAGATGGAAATTGCTTTAAATTGCTCACAGTATCTAGCAAAAGTCTGAAATTTTAATATTAGAAATCCAATTCTTTCAATTTATTAAAACATTTATCAAATATCTAATAGATACTAGACATTATTTTATTTCTTAGAAATATCATAATGGTTAAAATATTTGTCCTCAATGGGCCTATAATTTCATGGTTGATCCACAAATGAAGGTTAAGGAAGACTCCTGAATGAAATTTTCATCTAAAAGTGAGCACAAGTAAATACTTGTCTGAAGACATGATATACACTTACACAAAAGACCTATAAATCTTCCTCTTCCTGAAGGATACTGGAGGGCATGCCTCACCCTTATGTAGGATGCTGCAAAACTCATCAATACCTCTTTCAAATGCAATCCCACATTTTCAGTAGACTTATGAACAAATTTGTTCTTCAGCTTATGGTCTTTTAGTGATTAGCTCCATTTCACTTTGCTTTAATTCATTTAAATATAACCTAAATACCACCTTCCCCCATAAATTCTAAATAACTTTTTGCAATTCTTTGTTAAGTGAGAACTGCATTTCCTCATGAAATTTTTCTCTTGATCAAGCAATAAATTTTTAATAAATTCAGATTTTTGTTAGACAGATTTCAGCAGACTATGATTTCCATTAAAAAATGGAGTTTCTACTGAGATTACTTGGGGAGCCTTCTCAGTTGGTTCATTGGAATTGAGGAGATCCTGAGTGGAAGCTCATGTTTCCCTTGCCCAGTGTGCTCTATACCTGCCTATCTCAGTCATTGTCACAGGTAGGTGAGTACCAGAAATGCTGATGTGAGCTCTGAGAAAATGTTCATAGAGAACTTGCCTCTGATTCAAGCTGAATTTATTTTGCTATTCTAGGAATTATCATGTTTAGGTCTTTGGACCATGTACACCTGCATGTATTTCTTGAGTCTGAGGTTTTGTGAGTTGTGAAGCAAAAATAAATTGTGATAGAGACTTCTTCACCATAATAAAATACTACTTTCCCATTCCACCATATACTTTTACCTTTATTAACCAAATACCAGAACTGCTTGTCTTTTCTGTTACTTCTTTTTGGACTTATGTTGAATATCATAAGGAACTCTCTTAAGGGATTAGATTGTGGCACAGATTGTGGCTAAGTCACTTTCTGGCTGGTTTCAGAGACTTAACAGTTATGGGTGATCTGTTATTCTGGTAGCAAACTTTGCCTGGGTTCCTTAAAAATTTAATGAGATTCTCTGTCTTTGGTGTCCAAAGAAAGTTCACCCTGTTTAACATTGGAGAAACATTTCAATATTTGGAGGACTAGTAGTTCTAGGCTATTGGACATACACCCTTGTTAAAAAAAATCAAGAGTCCAAGACACTAGCCCTAATGACATATTGTGTGCATGTTTATGTGTCAAAGTGAGTCTCTCTGTCTCTAAGCTACAGCTTCCCTTTAGCAGACAGTCTGCATCCAAGATGTTTTCTCACTGTTATCCATAATCATCTTGCTAAATGGCATGATTTCACCAAGGATTATTTAGAATTTCAGCTGTCATTCTGAGAAGCTTGTAGCATTTACATAATACTATATCTCATAAGAACTCTAGAAACGAAGGGAGAGGAAG
The DNA here is from genome assembly GCA_029593785.1 of Cabassous unicinctus. Lineage (NCBI taxonomy): Eukaryota > Metazoa > Chordata > Mammalia > Cingulata > Chlamyphoridae > Cabassous > Cabassous unicinctus. The sequence continues at coordinate 6,252 of JAQZBX010066907.1, forward strand.
TATCAAATATTAAATGGCTGGCCTTTCTTGATTAAAATGGTGAGAACAAAACAAAAAAACGACCTTTCAAATCATCTGAAACATGTCTTTCTGTTGCTCCAAATTCTATACCCTGATTTAACTTCACCACCTATTTTTAAGGCTTCTGACTCTCTTCCTTCTCTTCTAAATTCACAATATCTTCACCAGAAGTCTACTATTCTGTCACTGGCTTCAAGAGACTTTCAAGAAATATTCTGAAGTAGCTCTGGTATCTGATGTAAAATAATTGTTGTCTTCTGTTTTGAAAAATGGACTAAGACCAGAAAGATGCATTTAATAAAAAATAAATTGCAATGGGATTTTTCAGACTAGGATGATTTTTTCAGAAAGTCTTTAGAAAACTGACAAGCTAAGAGCCAAAGGAAACTTAGGGCTTTTCAGCAAAAACAATAGGGCTCTAAAATAGAAATAAAACCAAGGTATCATCCTCTAAGAAGCAAGGATACTACTAAGGATATTTGCAAATATTACAAGGAAAAAAGGCCTTTGGAAGAGCCAAAATCCCCTAATAGCAAGCAAAATAATAATAATACAATAAAAGAACAAAGTTATAATGGCCTAAACCTACCAAATACTATTGCTATAAGAGAGAATCTAGCACCCAAATACTCACTGTCCTTCCCTGGAACTCTCAAGGAGAACTAATTAAATTGAAATATAAATGGATAGTGATTAGATTTCTTCATAGAAATAACGTCACTTTCTTCCACAAATCCAAGTATTATATAAGAATGTGAATATCTAACAGCCCCAAATCTTTCCTTATGTTTCTACCTGTACCTATCACCCTGGGACAACATTAGCATAATACTTGTTCCATCAGCATGAAATTACTCCAGTAAATACAATATACAGATATTTACTTTGTGTATTGAATTGTCCATGAAATAATTCAAAGAAGAATTTGTTGGCAGAGTACTCACAAAATTCTCCTGCTCTTAAATAATTATAAATGATTTAGATATTTGTATGCCTATCATAATTATGATTCAAGAAAAAATTGTTAGATGCAGTTCTGAAATCTTTATGGACAAAAGTTTCTATTGAAATGGAAAGAACACCAAGAACTGAACTTACAAAATTTCAAGTGGATCCTTCTAAACCTTTTTCAAAGCTTCCTTGGAATCCTCTTTGGGATGAAGCTGGAGAAAATCTCAGCCCTCCTGTGACTGACTCTGATGAAGGATTAATCATCTTTTTCACTAGTTACTGGAACTTTCCTCTCTTGTGTATGGTAAACAAACAAACAACAGCAAAGGTATAGGTCTGTTCTAGATGTGTAATCAGTTTAATACCTCCCTATATGGTAGTGTCTCCTCCAAATATCATTCTTGCTTCTGTCTCTCCAGAGACTAAGTTTTTCACTGTGACAGTTCTGTGTTCAGCATTTTTTGAGTCCCAAATGAATAGATAAAGAGAGTTTATATATATTTGCCTTTACTCAAGAGAACTTACAGCACACTTACACAGTAAATGAAGAGCTTTACAGAGGCTTAATCGTATTTCTCTCGGTTTTGAGCCAGGATTCCAATGATGAATATATTCTTTTTTGATCTTTATTAATTCAATATGTAGATGATATTCTTCTATGTTCCACTGATTTAGAAATTTCTAAATCAAGCTGTCTCTCTTCTCTCTCTGAAAAGACAGAGGAGATGATGATAGGTAGATCAATAAATATAGTTTTGTACATAGATAGTCCTCATATTTATAAAAAGTTATTACTTAATAAGAAACACACACACACATATATATTAGATATAGGCATAAACACAACATGGACATAGACATAGGCATATAAAATACATACACTCACATGTACAGTTATGAGTTCCAGGAACTGAATTTGCTAGGAAGGAGGATAATGTTTCTAAAACTATAAAGCTTTAGAACATTACCTTTGTAATGATTTGTCAACTGAAGATGGAACATTAACTCAGGAAAGATTGTTGGCTATTCAAAATTATCTAAAACAAATTATAAAAAGACAGAGAGGATTTTTAGGATTGATTGGGTATTGTAGACAATGAGTCCCAATTTTTCTGAAATTGTAAGACCCTTAATTATGTGACTTAGTACTATTTATAGCTTCTCCACTTAATTCTAATATGCCATGAGGATTGAGATCCTCTACTTTAGAAAGAAATGTAATAGGACAAGTAAATAGAGTGGTGATGCCAGGGTTCCCAAAGACAGAATTTTCTTACTTAACAATTTTTTTTAAGCACAAGGATAGTTATGACAATTATCTAGCAGCTAACATCTGGATTGTTTTTCTTTTTTTTCCCTCTGTGAGTGAAACATCAATCTTATGGCTGAGTCTTGGTCTCAAATTTAGCAGGTGATTTTCTTGCATTTGAAATAGGTTTGAATAGTACTATTTTATGTTATTTACCTTGATGAGCTACAGATTTCTATTGCGAACATCATCATGAGGTTGGTCAGATCTATCACTGACAAAAATGACAGTTGAGATTTTAGAATTGGGGCTTCCTCTGTATCTTTAAGAAATAGTGAGATACTTATAATTTTGCTACACAATTTTCCCTAAATGATATATCTTTAAAGTGATTTTTGTAACTTTATGTGCAGTATATTAAATATATAATAAGAGCAATAATAATATCTCCAAGCATGTAAGATGGAGTTCAGATATGTATCCACAGCTTTTCAGAGTTATATTCTGTTACTATGGCTTTTTTAATGGATGAAAAAGAAAAAAGAAAAAAATTAAAATAAAAATATTTTGTCTTCTTTAAATACGAAATAAAATATAAGCTTCAGTTCTTCTCCCTATCAAATCCCATCAGCTTGTCAGGAATATAAGATTATTCTGGATTGGTTTCATATATATCACATATATACATATAAATATATATATACACATATATAAAATCTCACACAGGAATGTATTATCTAAAATTACATCATTCAGAATTTTCAATTTATTCGTCAAAAGTTGCTCTTCTTATTCCTTTGTAAACCTCTACATTTATCTAGATATGACTTCTGTTCCTATCTCTGTGTTTATTATATTTTTGTTTCCTCGTAATCTCTCTCCTCTTGCTGTCTTTTCTTTCACTAGTCATACTTTTCAAGGAATGTACTTTCAACTTACTTTCTCTTGTTTAGACCCAGCTTTGATGGTATTGCTCTCTACTTGGTCAATTCCACTACTTACTGTAATTCACAATTTTTGTTTTCATCTTTATCAGTTTACTAACCTTTTGTTTTTCTTCTCATTTTTTACATTTAAGACATAATGAATTTATCTAAATTTTCTAGTTTAATTATAAAAGTTCTTCTTTAACAATAAATTACGGTTTTTACATTAAGCCATACATTTGAATTGAAGCACTATATTTTTGAACTTTCATTTAGTACTTTTAATTTTGATTTACTCATTCACCTAAGAATTATTTGGTACAATGATGTACAATTTTTAACATATCTTTAAACTGAACTTCAGCTCTAGATTTATTATATTTTGGTCAGATGTGCTCTCTGACATGTCTATTTGGAATTTACTAAAGTTGTCTTTGTGGCAGTGCATTTATTATCTTTCATGATGAACTCCCTGCTAGGCCAAGTCAGGCAAAATAATGTCGTGAAGATGCAGTCTACTAAAAGTAAAACTCAAAACTTGCCTTCCATAGCTCTTTAGTTTGGCCAGTTATTTACCTAAATTTTTAGGTAAATAATACAAGGGTGAGGAATAAGAAGTAATGTTTTATAAATGTCCATTCATTTTTGTAGGTATAATATTTTCAGAAATTACATTGTACCGCTAAAGAAATAACCCTGCTTTGTTATTGCTGAAAAGATAACCTTTTTTCTCTCCTGCTTCTGCTTTTGAAATATGCTTCATCAGAGAGGGACTTACAACTAATACTATATATCACACTTCTCTTATTTTTTCTTTTTTGGTGAATTAAAGCAGTGATAATTAAGTTTAAGTTGCTCATCACCTCCCTTTATGTGTGGCACTTCTCAAGTATCCCATTACTGGTTAACCACATAATGCCAAAGGATAGGAAATCCTGACACCATATAACATCTCATTAGCATGAACAGCTGGAGCCTGAAATGGAAGGCACCATAGGGACTAATTACCTGAAAAGATCTAAATAGTGAAACACCTACCAGAATCTTGTTCACAAAAACCAAAACTCCATTAACCCATTTATAAAGACTCTGTATGTCTAAGACTAATATTTATTTGAAATTTAAGTGTTTTAAAGTTTCTCCGTTGTAGTGGTGCTCTGTGACATTTATCCAGGCCAATTGCCTCATTCACTCTGCCTTACCCTGTGGTATTATGAGTTTAACTTGGCAGGTGCTTTGATGTGGCAGATTCCAGGGATATGGGTCCATGGAGACGTTGAAGTAGCACATGTGTTTTTCTCATCACTGCTGTTGTGAAGCACATGACAGCCATTTTAATGTATTTGACTAAAAGATAATTAAACATTTGTCAGCCATGTTTAAACAGGAGTTCTGATGCCAGCATCCTCTGGCTCCAGAGAATCTGTGAAAACCCTGAAATTATGGGCAATATTTTACGTATATGTACATATATGCATTTGTTTTTCAGAAGGAGTAGATTCTCTTGCATTGCCCTAAACCTTAAAGTGTTAAGAAGCCCCAAAATATTACTACCATGCACCCTCCCCCACCAACAATTATTAAAGATCACACTCATTTAGATGTTTCTTATTCTTCAGGATTTGGGAAAATTACCTGTGCTGTCAAAAAAAAAAAAAAAAAGATGTAACATATATCCATCAATGGGAAGGGTTAGGTTCATCTGATGGGAAGAAGTGAAAGGCAGAGATTATTATTCATGTAAGGCAGGATTCTTCAATACAGGTCAATGTGCCAGTGGAAAAATTTTTTAACCACCTGTGAAAAAAAATGAGAAAAATACAGTGCTCTCCACCTTAAAGACTGTCTTTAATCTGAGAGAATATTTTCCTATATACAGATGTCAAACTCTGACTTCTTTTACTGAATGACAGTGAGAATAGTAGTGTAACTTTTCGTTTGTTTTTATAACCTTGTTTTGGTAAAATTCTAAAGAAAGGCTATAGATAAGTTTTTCTATTTTTTTAATTACAGAAGTTGTGGGTTTACAGAAAAATCATGCATAAAATACAAGATTCCCATATACCACACTATTCTCAAGACCTTGCATTGGTGTGGTATATTTGTTGTTAATGAAAACACATTTTTATAATTATACTATTAACTATAATACACAATTTAACTTAGGGTTCACTGCTTGTGTATTGCAGTTTCATTGATTTTTAAAAATTTATTCTATGACCATATATACCATCTAAAATTTCCCCTTTTATCAACATTCAGTTATATATTTCAATGCCATTAATTACATTCACACTGTTGTGTCTTTTCTCTTTTTTAAAAGCTCTGAAACCTAAAGCTTGAGATCTATGCTCCATATTCTTTCCATCCAAAGCATGACCCAACTATATGCTGTTTACAAGAGAAGCACATTAAATTCTAAGACACAGGAAGGTTGAAAGTGAAAGGATGGAAAAAATATACCATGTAAGTGGCAACCAAAAAAGAGCTGGGATAGCAATACTATCATCAGATAAAATAGACTTTATGTCAAAATCTATAGTAAGGAACAAAGATGGTCATTATTTACAGATAAAGAGGTCAATTCAACAAAAAGACATAACAATTATAAATAAATATGCACCTAACAACAGATCTCCAATATATATGAAGCAAATCTTGATAAATTTAAAGAGAGGAATAAATGGTTCTACATTAATAATAGGAGACTTTAATATACTACTTTCAATAATGGACAGAACATCTAGACAAAAGATCATTAATGAAATATAAGACCTGAACAATACTCTAAAGCTACCAAATCTAACAGACAACAGAATATACATTTTTCTTAAGTATGCATGGATCATTTTCCAGGATAGACCATATGGTAGGTAAAAATCATGCTTCAGTATATTAAAAATTATAGAAATCATACAATATATCTTCTCTGACCACAATGGAATGAAACTAGCAATCAATAACAGAGGGTGAAATGGGAAATTCACAAATGTGTGGAAATTAAACAGCAAACTCTTAAACAACCAATGGGTTAAAACAGAAATCACAAAGGAAATTAGGAAATACCATGAAGTGAATGAAAATGAAAATACAACACACCAAAACTTATAGTATGCAGCAAAGGCAGTGCTGAGTGGGAAAGTTATAGCTCTAAATGTTTACATTAAAACAGAAGAAAGATTTCAAACTAGAGATCTAACATCACAAACTGGAATAACTAGAAAAAGAAGAGGAAACCCAAAGTGAGCAGAAAGAAGAAAATAACAAAGATTAGAAAAGAGATAAATAAAATGGAGAATAAAAAACAATAGAGAAAACCAACAAAACCAAAAGCTGGCTCTAAGAAAAGATCAATAAAACTGACAAATATTTAGCTAGACTGATGAAGAAAGAGAGAGGACACAAATAATTAAAATCAGAAATGAAAAGGAGGGCATTACTACTTACCCCACTGAAACACAAAGGACTATAAGAAAATACAATCAAATACACCAACAAATTTTTAAAACCTAGATGAAATGGACAAATTTATAGAAATACACAAACTTCCTATACTGACTGAAGAAGAAATGGAAGATTTCAACAAACTCATAACTAACAAGAGATTGAATCAGTAATCATAAACCTCTCAACAAAGAAAAGCCCAGGACCAAATGGATTCACAGAGGAATTTTGTCAAGCATTCCAAGAGAATTAACAACAATGCTGCTCAAACTCTTCCAAAAAATTGAAGAGGCAGGTGGACTCTGAATCCATTAGTACATTAAATGAATTACACACCATCAGCAAGTGGGATTTATCCCAGGAATGCAAGGGTAGTTAAACATAAGAAAATCAATTAATGTAATACAAATTAGCAGAATGGAGGGGAAAAAAACACACACACAATCATCTCGATTGATGCAGGAAAGGCATTTAACAAAATTCAGCACCCCTTCTTGACAAATCAATTAGAAATAGCAATAGAAGGAAATGTCCTTGTTAGGATTAAAGGCATATATGAAAAACCCATACCTAAGATGGTACCAAATAGTGAAAACTGAAAACTTCCCTCCAAAATCAGGAATAAGATGAGGATGCCCATGGTCACCACTGTTATTCAACATTGTACTAGAAGTTCTAGGTAGAACAATTACACACAAAAAAATAATTTAAAGGCATCCAAATTGGAAAGGAAGAAGTAAAATTTTCCATTTTGCAGATGAGAGGCTCCTACACACAGAAATTCCTGAGAAACCCACAATAAAACTCCTCAAGTTAATAAAGGAGTTTAGCAAAGTGGTGGGGTACAAGATCAACGCCCCAAAATCAGTGGTTTTTCTATACACTAGTGATGAACAATCAGAAGAAATCCAGACAAAAATTCCATTAACAGTAGCAATTAAAATAATCAAATATCTAGGAATAAATTCAACCAAGGATAAAAAGGACTTGCACACAGAAAAACTACAAAATATTGCTAAAGAAATCACAGAAGAGTAAAATAAATGGAAGAATATTCTGTGGCCATGAATCAGAAAACTAAAGGTTGTTAAAATGTCAATTCTACCCAAAGAGATTGACAGATTCAGCACAATCATAATCCCAACCAAAATTCTAATCACTCTCTTTGCTCAAATGGAAAAGCCAACCATCACATTTGTATGGAAGGATAAATGACCCCGAATATCCAAACCATCTTGTAAAAGAACATAGTTGGAGGACTCACATTTACTGATCTTAAAAGTTATTACAATTGAAATAGAAACTTAGCCTAGTATTTTAGGGTGCCTAAGAGTTACCTCCTGAGAGCATCCTTGTTGCTTAAATGTGGCCTCTCTCTAAGCCATACTCAGCATATAAATGCATTGCCTTCCCCCAAGCGTGGGACATGACTCCCGGGAATGAGCCTCCCTGGCACCGAGGGATTACTACCAAGCACCAACTAACAATGCAACTGGAAAAATACCTTGACCAAAAGGGGGAAAAGATAAAGACAAATGAGTTTATATGGCTAAGAGACTTCAAAGTGAGCTGGGAGGTCATTCCAGAGGTTATGCTTATGCATGTTTCAATAGGATCTCATTGACTGCCAAAGTAAATACTACCTCAAATAGTGATGCTCATGAGGGCTCTGGAAACATCCAGACACTACAGTCAGAGAAGATAGCTCAGGAGTTTGATGCTTTGCCAGTGGACCTTACTTTGGAATTTATGCTTCCCCATGTGACAGAGTTGGACTCAGTTGTGGTTTCCCTAAACATGGCTTTTCTGACCCTTCTATTTGAAGCTATAGTTTGTACTAGGGTTGATAGGTGTACATCCAAGAGATTAAAATCTTTGGGCTCTCCATGTGCCAGGTGGTCCCTGAATCTCAATGGAATTGCAACACCTACTCTCCAGTTCATTGAACTCACCCAGGACAACTAACAAGGAGATGATGATGGACAAAAACCATCCCAAGGAACTGAGAGACTCTACAACTGCAAGCAAGAGAGTCCCATCCATCTGTCTTATAGGATTGAAGCCCCCTCTCAATTAGAGGTGGAGTGGGCATCACCATCTCAGAATCCTAGGATTGGGGAATGAATTATGGACTAAAGTAGACTCACTGGTATTCTACTATAGACATTGTGATTCTAACAATGGAAGAAATTATATCATTGATGTGGAGACAGTGACCATGGAGGTTCTGAGGGCAGGGAGAGGGAAAAGCAGGTGAAATATGGGGGCATTTTCAGGACTTGAGAATTGTCCTGAATGACATTGCAATGACAGATACAGGCCATTACATATCTTGCCATAACCTACAAAATTGTGCGGGAGAGAGTGTAAACTACAATGTAAACTAGAATCCATGTTTAGTGGCAATGCTTCAAAATGTTTTCATCAATTGTCATGAATATACCACACTAATGAAGGATGTTGTTAATGTGGGAAAATGTGGGAGGTGTAGGGACCAGGGCATATGGGAATCCCATATATTATTATGTAACACTTATATAATCTAAATATCTTTAAAAAAATAAAAAGTATATTTTTAAAAAGTTATTACAAAGCCACAGTAATCAAAACAGCATGGTTTTGCACAAGGACAGACATATAGAGAAATAGAATCAAATTGAGAGTTCAGAAATCAACACTTATATTTATGGCTAACTGAATTTTGGCAATTGGGTAAAGATCACTCAATTGGGAAAGAATAGTCTCCTCAACAAATGGTAATGGGGAAGCTGGATCTTCATAAGCAAAAAATGAAAGTGGACTCCTACCTCATATCACATACAAAATTAACTCAAAATGGATAAGAGACTAAATATCAGAGCCAGACTTATACAATTCCTGATCATTTCAACTGATGAGCTCTTCAAAAACCTTCTTCATCTCTGATATTATCATTTTCATTTCTACTGTTATTTTGACTCCAGTTTTTAGTTGCTGTCTCTCTGATGAAGGTCACCACTGGTCCAACCACATATGTTCATATTTCCCCCAAATCTTTAGCATATTAATTATAGGTATTTGAAAATCCCTGTGTGGTAGTTTCAATATCTGGATCATCTCTGAGTATGACTCTTTTCATTGCTTTATCTATTAACAATGAGTATTTGTTTTGTCTTCTTTCTTTATATTGTGTGTGTGGTTGTATAT